>JAOEGS010010030.1:0-35000 GCA_025447755.1 Corythornis vintsioides
AACAAAAATAAGAAGTATAAATATTTTTATTTTTTCTCCTAGAACCTAATAAGATTCCAGAAACATAACAACGCATTTGTCAGTGCTAACAAACACCCTTGGTCTCTCCATTTCCTAGCAAGAGACCAACAGACTTTTTGAAATTGAGAAGCCCAGTATGGGAGAAAAAGCATGGCCTTGTACACAGCAGTGTTCTTTGACAGTTCCTGAGGGGTGTAGGCATTGCACAGAGTTAACAAAGATTTTAGGGAAGCTAAATACTTTGTCCAAACAATCAGGATAAGAGACATAAGATCTTTGCTCTTACCTTGAGTGGAAGCCTGTTGCCAGGATTCCCATTTATTCCTTAGCTCTATGTGTAAAAATACATTATCTGTAAGCACAGATTTTTCAAATTTTGTGCCTGGGATCATGTGGAGATTGGTTGTATGAGTACAGGAGATACATACATTCTTAGTGTATTTAATACTGCCTGTCTATTGATCTGCTTCATAAGTTTTTCTGCTTATTTACTATACACCATTTCATATGAGGCTGGTAGTGGGTCCTCAAATTCCTTTTATAGCAAATACCACAACAAAATAATGGGACAAGTTCTTGATTTTTCCCTTTTTGATGTCTTTGGAAGGCAGAGTTGTTGCTGAATTTAATTTTCTTAACTTCAATTTTTTCTTCCTATAACTAATGAAATCCATTTCTTATGATTTCTAGATTTCTTATTTATAATCACACAGTTTACATCACTGGAATATTAGAAATTTCTATTTAGATCTCTAAATAACAATAACAAAAAGGAAAAAAAATAAAGGTTCTTGGACATATGTTTGGCTATTATAAGTTCTCAAGTTGCAGAACTAACATATTTAAAGTTGACTCTCTGCATAATATTTGGGATAATGAATCTGTTTTCATTCTCTTATAAAAACGTTGTCACATTCTGAGGCAGTTTTCAGGGCTGTGAACTGTGTCAGGGAATGGCCCAGGTGTCAAGACAATGCCTTTTGCCAATATCATAAGTGTTACTCATATTTGATTGATTGATTGATTGATTGATTGATTGATATACTTTTTTGTTGTGTCTTGTGTTACTATATCTATGCCAGAATGAAAGATCCTCATTAAAGTTAACTGTTTACAATTGTGGCTATCGTATTGGAAAGTTGTTTTAAATATTAGTACAGTAGTAAATAAAGTACACTAAATAAAATTATAAATTTAGTACATTAGTAAATAAAATTAATTCACTTTAGTCATCTGTGCATGCCCAGGAGAAAAGGGATTGACATCAGACTGCGAAATCAGAAGTACACCCACTGACTGTGGGTCCTTCCCCATGTAAGCCCATTGTTAACCAGCAATGATATCAGGGTATCACTGCTTATAACCTTGCCTGGTCCTGCTTATAAGCCCACAAAATATGGATGCACAATCACTGGATGTGTTCAAGGCCAGGTTGGATGTGCTTTGAGCAACCTGGTCTAGTGGAAAATATCCCTGCCCATGGCAGGTGGCTGGAACTAGATGATCTTTAAGGTCCCTTCCAACCCAAACCTTTCTATGATAACTCTGAGTAGATTTTTTACAGTTCAAATCAAAACAGGGATAAACTTTATTTATATTTATTTAAACCAAGGATTTCGTCTAGGTCCCTGACTTCTCATAAATGAATATCTATTTTTTTTATCTTTTGTTTTACTTTCTTTAAGAAGCATTTACTAGAAGTGCACAGTGATGAGTACATAACACTAAAGATATACAATCTTAATTTGTTTTTTCTGTATCATGGAGATCAAAGAGCTTCCAACAAAACCACTTCTGGTCACTACAGTTCCATGTTCTTCTGACAGGGAAGATCTTCCGAAATGATCACAAACATCTGATGTATTCCTCATCATGTGACCAAGAACAGTGCTGTCTAGCACTGCAACAATGATGAACCCACAAGGGTTTGTACTAGGTCTACAGCACCACATGAAAACATAAGATATGTTTATAATTTGAAAAAAAATATTTCCTTTTACTCTAGGGCTAAAATTTTTAAAGTAATTCTCAACTGGCTTGTAAAAGAAGATGTATTCAGTAGGACTACAGACGATATAGACAGTTTTTTCGTCTCCAGCAATGGCCAGTAACATCTGCCTGTTGGGAACAAGTATAAAAAAGAAAATAGACATTGATGTTCCCACATTTTAGCTTTCCTGCAATCTGTGGCTATGCAATTTCCTGACCTGGGGGTTCTTTCTTTGTCTGTCTTAGTCTACGAAGGGTTTTCCTTCCATGTTTGGATATAATTGCTTTTTGAACCTGTGAATACTTATGTCGTTCACAACATCCTGTGGCAATGAGTTTCATAGTTTAATTACATGCTGCGTGCAAACCCACTTTCTGTTAATAATTTTGAACCCACCTTGAGGTGAGTTTATTTATACTTCCTAGATTTTGTATTACAAGAAACAGCAAACAATAGAACTTTCTTCACCATCTCCATTATTGTCATGATTTCATATACTTCTGTCACATCCTGAAACAATTAGCCCTTCCAAGTCCAAGAGTTTTATTTTAGTTTATCTTCCTTAACACAGAACCCATTTAATACCTTTAAGCATCTTAGTTGTTCTTTCATTATTTTGCCTTTTTTTTTTTTTTTTACATATATACTAGATGTAGATTATACAGTTATTGACACCTGTTAAAAGTGATAGCATCATTTTATTGTTGCAATAAAGGAGCATTTTGCACCCATTTTTTACTATAATGATCTAAGACTTTGGAGAGTTTGGTTCTCAGCATTCAAAAAATATTAATCAGTTTCAACTTATCAAGGAAAAAAACTATCTGACTTGTGATGAATTCTGGGTACCATTTTTTCTTTTTTAGAAAGTATTTATTTAATATTTGTTTTGATTATTCCATCTGATGCTCTCCAATCTGGTGGAGAGAAAACAATATGTTCTGCTAATGACTATGTTTTTAATGTCTGATGAATTTTCTTCTGTGAGAGAAGGACACAGCTCTTTCAAACTCAGCAGCTGAATAGATCTATACACCCTCAGGCAGAATGTTGCCAGGATAATGACACAGCTAATGTAATTAATTAACCCTTTTGAAGTCTTAATGTTTCAAAATTTCAGGTAATGGTATTTAGGTAGCAATTTTGTTTTATTTTATTTTATTTGGACTTATGTAAGATTGTAATTTGATACCTAAGCAAAACGTACAGCCCCCCGCCCTCTCAAAAAAAGAAAGAATAAAGAATCCTCATCATTTTAAATGAAACAAAACCAAAAACAACAAACAGATGAATTAAGTAACCAGAGAATTGTTAAGATGTATTTTTTAAATTGCATTTGCCATGTCATATGCTAGCTATAAAAAACCTGCAACATCAATGTTTTCCCTCATATAATAGCAATAATAATAATAAAAAGTACAGCTTTCATTGTGAAGCTTGAAACATGAGTTCAAAATCTAGATGTGCTATGGATTGCAAATCACAATGTGACCTCAGCTGCAACACTTAATTGCTATGTGCTTCATCCTGTGATCTTTAAAAAAAGGGGACAATATCTTTTCCTTAACCCTGATTTTTATCTGACTCATTCAGACTGCGGATAGGACAGGATCTGGCCTTTTTTTTTAATGGTAGGAACAGCACCTAGTACAGTGAAGTTCCGAACTTGGTACAAAGCTTTTGTTACTGAGTCCTGCAGATGAAATGACACTAAGTGATGATAAATATGCCTGAGCAACTATCTATTTTGAAGTTTCATTTAAATTGTATTCAAGAAAGACTAAAATCCTGGTTTGATTTATATGAGTGAAAATCTGGAATAATTTTCTTGAGCTTTCTCATTTACATAGAGGTGACAAAAACTTGCATTAATTGCTTTTATTTTTATGTTCGGAACTGAAATTTAAGCACATCTGTTACTTTAGGATTATATGTGGAGTCATTTTTAATCCATGGAATAGCACTTTTAGTGTTGCTGCTGTAGATTAAACTTTTCATTAAATAATCCAGTGAATTCAGAGTCACTGTATAAATTGAAACTTTGGTCTCCTTCTAGCTGCTCTTACAGAGACCTGCATCTCCTTCTCTGCTCAGTTTTATTCTCTTTTACCAGGTATTTCTGTTGAGAAACTTCTGGTGTTTGCAGCCATAATTGTCCAGGTCCTGACCACCAAGACTTCTCTATGAACTCTCCTGCTAATCTTAAAATTTTCCTGCTCTTTATAAAAGCAGCAGCAGGACCAGCAGACTAACTAGGGAAATCTAATATACTTCTATGTGCTTTAGCTCTCTTTTCACAATTTTGAAAAATCACAGAATTATGAAATGGTGTTTTCTTCCTCAGAATAAGGTTATAATTTAAAAAAAGGCCAACTAAAATGTGAAAAAAAAAGGACTTTATTCTTAGAATTGTAAATTGTATGATTTTAACTGTTTTTTTTCCTCAAAAATTAACAGAAACTTAGACATGACATTTAATAATATCAGTCAACTGTAAGCTCTATTAAGTATCTGAGATGATGGAATCAATACAGTGGTTGGAAGGGAATCAGGTTTCATTTTGCACACCATAGACATTCTCTTTCTTCAATTTTTTTCATCCCCAGTGATTTATGGACCTGTTGCTCCCTCCTCTCCATGAAGATTTGATCCACTATTGCGTATATTCATAGTAAAATGACAATATATAATTTATCTCTTGTTAAGTTTATTTTTTAGTTGTACACATTTATTCTCCATCACAGTAAGATATTATATCCCAATACAACATATCTCTACAAGCATCAAGCCCTGTCTGTATTGGCTCCTGCAAAGAGTAACTCAGGGCAGCATAGAAAGTGATGTGTTTTACAAGTGTCTGTGGTTTGAGGAATCATGACCCAGACAAGCATTAGTGAAGCTGATTTTCAAGCTATATTATTGGAAAAGCTCATGTAACAGCCAGGTACACTAGTTTTACACCAGCTGAGAGATTCCCTGTGCCAAGGCAGCACAAAGATCCAGTCCTTTGGCAGATGCTTGGAGCATCTTGGAAAGAATCCTATTTCCATGCTCCCTTTTTTTTTTTCTTTTTTTTTTTTTTCCTGGAAATAAGCATTCCAGTGAGTGTGTATTCAGTAGTATATGCCTGATTTAGTAGCCAAGAACACTGGCACTAATTCCCTTTTTGATCCTGGTGGCAATATCAGAGTATTAACAGAGGCGTTTTAATTGTGGGCTTTTAAACAGCTATATTAAAAAAAAAACAACACACCACCTCAAACCACAACCAAACAGATATGCAGTATAATCTTGCCCAAATGTTATTTCAATGCCAATAAAAAACAATGAATAGACTGAAGACCTTAGTAAATAAAACCCTGTTATTTTACTGCAGGGACTGCAATTGTTGGCCAGACTCAGGATTTTCACTGAAAATGAGATTGGTGGTTTTATTTTAGCCTGAGTAGATAATTCACATTGAAAAATAGTTTCATAATTATTCTCATTAGTCAGCTAGGACAGAGCAACATATTTAAGCTGCAGCAGGGAAATTTAGGTTAAATTTTAGTAGTTAGAAAATGGAGAGATGAGGAGAAGGTGAAGAAAATAATAATAATTAAAAAAAAAAAAAAGCAAAAATTCAGGGGATAAAGTAATTAGCAATGAGAAGACATGATGTAAATGCTGAAGGCTGAGAAATTACAAACCTTGCCAAGGAGGTGTCTTGACTGAATAAAGCATTCCTTAAGTCCAGTGAAGACATAGGAGCATATATTATTTATTTACACATTTTTGGTTTTTTTTCTATAAGGTGTTTTGCTCAAGAAGCAAACCCTGCTTTGGTCATTAGAATGATGACCATACATAACTTTTGTCGGGCTGTATCCACAAATCTGAAAGAGGCTAAAAAGGGGGATTGAAGGGATATAATTATTCAAGGTGAGGGTACAAGATAGATGTGTGTCTCCATTCCTTTGCCAGGCCCTCTTAGCATATCTTTATTGTATTGTCATGGCATATCTTTATTGTATTGAGGTCTTACCATACAGCCTTATGGAATTTATTATTCATTCTGAGGGTATTTGTTTGTTTGCTTGCTTGTTTTTAATGTCAAAAATGTAAAGCCTATCTAGAACTGGCCAATAACACGTTATAATAAAACAGACGATCTCAGGTAAACGCCTACAGAAAATAGGTATTATTTAATAAAAATCACATTTCTGAGATTCCCAATGCTTCAAGACAAAAAAAGGAAGACAGAAAAATTAATTTGAAAACTGGTCTATAACATACCTGTAAAACTGGTATTATACTAAATTGAAATTACTACAGCGACAAGAAAACTTTCAAGGCTCTTTTGAAGTGCCAACTAATCAAGCAATTAATCCCTTGATTCATCTCACTGAACTGTAGTTTTTTAGAAATAATGTTCTGTGACTAAGCTGGCTCTCAAGACATACCCCAGTGGTCATCAAGGAGAGACTAGATCCTAGAGAGAATAATTCATCCCATCATAAAACTGGTGTTTCTTTTAGTTGAAATCAATTTCTGTCTTGACATATCTCCTTACAACTATAGCAGGAGCATAGTCAACTAGCTCAGACTAAATGCCTTATTTCAGTATTGGAGAAGTTAGGTAAGATGACCTTCTAGAGAGGCAATGCACAATGAATTGGTTGTTAAGGACCTAAAATAGAATATTCTGTACCAAATCACTTAGAAGTGACTGATGATTCCTCTTGGACTTACATGAATGTTCCACAGGAATAATATATGTTATTTACATCTGAGAATGTGGACTTTCTGAATTGCAGCTGTAATTTAGAAGGAAACAAAATAAGAAGAGCTGTGAATAACAAGAGTCATACACCTGTGCCAGGAGTCTTGGAACTAGGGTTCTGTCAAGGTTTAGGGTTGGGTTGTCCCCTAGATGAATGACAGACACTCTCTAGGAAAAGAAAGGGAATAAAGGGAAGAGACTCATGGGTTAGAAAACTTAGGCAGCTTTAGTGAAAACAACAATAATTAAATAAATACAAATGTATACAAAACCAGTATTGAACCCAACCCTCCTAATGTCAATTATGTCACCATCACCACTGTTGTGGAGCAAGCACTGGGAAGTCCCAGCAGCAGACGAGAACTGGATTCAGCAGCTGGATTCTGGAACTGTATGCAGGAGCACATGGGTAGTGATTAGAGGCAGAAGAGACAGTCCTCCCTAGATGCTGAAGAAGAATCTTGACCTTCATGATCCCTTATCTTTATATTGGATATGCTGTGCATGAGATTGAATCCCTCACCGGTCATCCTGGGGTCACTTGTCCTGTCTGCTCTTCCCTGCAGGCACCACCTTTTATTTTCTGCACCCCAATGTGGTGCCCAGGATTAAGCAGTGACCTTGGTCTGCACAGGATCAAGTATCAGCAAAAGCTTTTCTGCACCTCCCAGCCCTTGGCAGTGACTGACCATGGAGCATTGTCACTGCTGGAAGCAGAGAGTGAAAATCTGCTGTGAACTTCAGACAGAGCAGGGACTGAGAAGTAAAATCTCTGAACAGAATTGTTCTGTTACAGCTCCAAACAGGACAGGTACAAAAGCCTGAGAGATTAATGAACATGTCTGCTGAGTGTGGTGGCCCAGAGAGGGCCAAAAGTATGGTGGAAAGGCTTTAGACTCAAGACTGTACCTAATAACTAAAATGGGAATTACTGCTGATGCTTTTGCTGTAATAATTAAATCAATTTTTATCTTTTGCATTCTAATAAATTTTCCCAGAGTAACAGAAGGTTACAGAAGTTCATCAAAGGCTACAGACAGTAGATTTTAAATGCTGGGAGGCTGAGAGTATATTGGATATACCCTAAACCTACTGAGAGTAAGTGTATGGTAATTCACAGAGGGACTGAATATTGGTCAGCTCCAAAACCTAGCTTTTCCCCAGGAGATTTTTTTTTTTTATGAGTATGAAACTGTATAGAATATTTTTTAGAGATTTTTCCTGTTTTAATACAGCTGTACTGAGCATCTCCTAGTAATCAGATGGATATCTGTGGTCTACATATAAAGAATAAAAATCTTTGAAAATTAGACTTTTCTGACAGGTCCCCATAGCCTTTCAAATTAAACTGGGAGAAACTTAGTATAGAAATGTTTGAAGTAAACTTTACATTCTTTCCATTTACTTCTTTGCTGTTTGCATTTGTCTTCCATAGCTGCACTGCTCTTGGCACATTTGGAGTACTGTTACTATACATCATGAGAGAAAGAAAATGTGTATTCAAAAGTGTGGAATTCCTTTGGAGCAAGTGAAATTCAGAAGCTGTTCACTTCTGTTAATTAATCTATACCAAAGTATTACAAAAGCAAGAGCTTGACATGCTGTAGCATTCATTCTGTCTCTAAAAAAAAAATCTATTTGCATAGTCTTCAGTATTTTTCAATAATTTGTCTTTTTACTAGTAGTGTTCATAACATATGTATAATTTTTAAAGTTATTTGTTTAAGTATATTTCCTGCAATACCCCAGTGAACAAAATTTGAAATGCACCTCAAAACTAGTTTTAATTCCCAAATGGACATAGCTGAGGGTATATCTGCACAAGCAAACGAAACATGCTGGAGATGGACACAGGCACTAAAACATGGCTCTTCATACTGTTATATAACCAGAGCAGTCTTCAGCATGGTTTTGTTCCACACCAACTAGTGTTGTCTCAAACGACTTCAGTGCATATCTGAGGGCTTAGTGCAGGCCAAGGACAATTCTGTTCAGGCAATTTGGATACATTCAGTCTCTCTTGGAGGATAAGGCAATTCAGTAGTATGCATACAACTGATTTGAGACTATGGCCCTCAGGACCAGAGAACACTGTCACTGAACACATTTCACTAATAAAAAGTTATCTGAAATACTCTGCCTTCTAAAGTTTGGTCCTGATTCTTCAAATTTAGAGGTGCTCAAAAAGAGGTGACTGCAGCCACCTTTCCTATCTTGAAACTATGTTCTCCACTGGAGAAAAAATGCAAAACCAGGGGAAGAGCTGCAATACATAAGAACACAGATGGTCCCAGTAACATTTTTGCTCTCTTGCACAATGGTAAGGAATTTGAAAAATGTGGTGGCAAGTTTTACTGCTTTTTGCACCATTTTAAACAGAATGCTGTCACAAAAGCAGTGTTCCAGGATGTATATGCCTTCTATCTCTATTATTTTCTTACTTATCAGTGGCAAGAATGTTGCTTGGAGTTCAGGATTTCCTTCCCTTTGCATAATAATTATGCTCTCATAGTGGTGCTGACATGTAAGTTGGGCTAGTTTATGATTCAACTTAGAAGCACTCTGAAAAAATCTTCCTACATCAGGCAAGAGAAGAATGTCAGAGAACAAGCATCATTAACATCCACTTTGAACTAAAGAACAAATTTGATAATGTCTGCACTAATTGGCAACTCTCTTTATTCTGAACACTCTTTGTAACACAAGATGATCATTCCCGTGGCTTGTTTGTTCCTAGCAATCACATAACAATTTTAAATGAGTAAAGTGCAGTGCATCTGAAGTGAATACTTAATACACATACAACACTTTGCTGTTTATTTAGACAAAACTATGGTTTTGAAGTTTGGAAGAGATGTCAAAATCATTATTGGTACATACAGAGAAGTTCGGGTAAAACTGCAGTATATGGTTAACTTATTCCTAATCCCAACAGTTCACTCCATATTAACTGTAGTAGAATAAAAATACATTTTTTTTTTTCTAGCAGTAAAGAATTCCATTGCTTGTCCATGGGAATGATAAAGTAACATTTTCCTAAGTAGTCTTTGAGAATGAGTAAAGAGTATGTGTCATTGTGCAAGAAGGAGAGAGATTTTTCAACACATGGACTGTATCATTTTTCTTTCCCAGTATTTCAATATTGTCAGTCCAGAACTTTAGATAATAAATTTCAGCTACAGTATTCCTCCCCACACTTTTTCCCACTTCTTATTTTTTTTCTTTTTTAACATTCGTAAAACTCCTACATTTCTGAAAATGTTAATAGGCTAATTATCACTGAGTTAATTTGCAAGTCATATTCCCTCCTGCCCCCACATTAAAAAATAATAATAATAAAAAAGAAATCTCCTCCCCCATCTTATTTTTCGTCAAGTAAAAAAAAAAAAAAAAAGAAAAAAAAGAAAAGAGATGAGTGAACTTAGCCACAAAATAAGTCAAGGGAAAAATGAAGTACTAATTAAGAAAGCCGGGGTTTTATGCAAATGACTTCTTCACCGAAGACAGTCTAATGAATGTGCCCTGAGTCGATCCGTGTGCGTTTTCGCCAAGCTGACAGCTGGCTCGGAGGAAGGTCAGACAGAATCAAGCGTGCACAGAGCATAATCCTTCAGATTGGCAGCTCTGCCCCCTGGTCACTGTTTGATTATCTCCCAAATTGCTGTATTTCACAGAGATAATGATTTTTTATGGTCACAGATTTGAAGACAACTGCTGTATCCTGAGGGTTGTCGTTCTGCAAGGAGACACTGCTGCTTCCTTCAGAGGAGAAAAAGGGGGGAAAAAAAAGTTGCTCTCTCTTTTCCCCCTCCCTTTCTCCCCTACTCTTCTTTCCTCATCTCTCCTTCTTCTATTTATTTATTTTATTTTATTTATTTATTGATCTATATTTGTTGTGGTCAAGAAGAATCCCCATTCCTACCAATTAGTCAACTTGTCCCATTGCAGTGTCTGCGGGAGGAGGGTGACATGCCTCTGTGGACATTCCCTTGCTAAGCCTGGCCACATCTTGTGGAGATAACACAATTCTCCAGTGAAGTATGAAAGACCAAACATTCAGGAGGGGAGAAATTGCAGGGGGAGGGCGGGGGAGGACTCTGAAGGAATTCTCTGCGCATGGTTGCTGTTCATCGCTGCTTGGTGGCTTGCTGTCCTCATGGCCAGATATGCTGGGCCTGGGGGGATTGTAAAAAAAACATCATGGGCCAGAAAAGGGGATAAGTGCCAGAGGCAGCAGTGGTGGAGATGGTTTTCAAAACAGGCCAGGTGCAGATATACAAACAGCACAGCATCTCACGCTGTTCACGTCCCTCATATTGGCACCTGTGGATGGATTTTTGCCTTTGAAGCTCAACACCCAATATGGCAAATGCTTCTGAAAATGTAGGTACTCCAGGGAAAAAAAAAAAAAAAAAAAAAAAAAAGGCATTTAGTGCTTCAGGAAGGATTTAGTCAGAAAACATGAACTGTTTGTGTCCCAAAGAGCTGGTCATGTATTACCAGGTGAGATGTTTTTTCCCTTGGAAGAATGTTGTCAAAAGTGAGCTTTACGAAAGAACATGTTTGTCAAGATAGACAAGGACAGAACTTCTGGGAAAAAGAAAAAAAAACATTCTCAGGTGTAAAAAAAGCCATTATCTTCCCATGTCTCAAACCATATTAAAATAGGTGGTTTGATCAGTCAAGGGGTACACCAAGTAAAAGATATGGATTTATGTTATTTGTAAAATATTTGGTTTATTTATAAATATAATTTGATCGATTTTATTTAAAATAAATCTATTTATTACTCTACTTATCAAATATTTAATAGAGATGCCCATTTATTAAATTAGTCATTTATTAATTTAGTCATTTGATTTGCCTTACAAATCATTAGAGAGAGAAGGACATTTTATGAATGCTGATGGTTGGTGACTCCCAGAGTAACAACCCTCATGTGAGACGAGGTGTCTCCTTCCACTATGTGGAAAAAAATCTTAATGCTTCTGTTGAGGAAGAATAGATCAGAGGTAAGGTCTCTATGCTGTTTCACTCAGAACTGTAGTTTGAAACAAATTTTCTAACACTAGTATGAATGTCTTGAGCAACCTATTGCTTTTGTTCTATGTTTACCTTTTTTTTTTTTTTTTTAAATAAATGCCACAGGGAAAAAGAAACCATTTTTTGCAAAGTTTTAATTATTTTTTTAATCTGAGTTTACAACTGGTGAATTATAAACTGCATATAAAATAAGGAAGGGGTGTCAAATCTTTCTTCTAATTCTCTCCACACCCACTCTATCCCCAAGTGCTTTAAATGGAAAACACAACCAAATTGAAGGACAAGCAGCAAGTTTGGGAAGACTCTTCTTGAGTACCAAGGAACTATTTTGATCCATATATGCAGAAATTAATGATTTTGAGGTGTCTGCAAGAAACAGAGTCTTTCTGGAAGAGCAACAAATTTTTCATAGGAATGTCCTAAGGGAAAAGGAGATAAAGCTGCATCATGTCAATACACTTGGTTAGTGAAAAGTTTTTCTGGGTATCCCTGAGGCAAAAAGGAAAGCCTGTAGATCAACTGCCTGGTGGGGAGGTCCTTGTCTAGAACCATAAATCTAGTATAGGATAAGAGTTTCTTTTCCTGAGGGAAAGAAGAAAGCAAGATACAGATTGGGTCAGATCCAGTGTGGGCGCTTGATCCTGTGGTGTAGGGTTGTCACAACTAGTCTAACAATATTGAGCACTCCTTCAGACCATGAAAGGTTTTTCCATGTGAATGCTTGAGATCAGACATCTACCTGAACATCCAAAATGTCTCAGGCTGTGTCCACTGGCCTGTTTCTCTAGGAATTCAACATGTTGTTTTGAGATTTCAGCTAAATTGATGTAGCACTGACTGATGGGCCTGAAGTCACAGTGAAGTCAGTAGAAGAAAAAATGATAAAAAGGTGCTTTAGGAATGACTAATACAGCACCAAATGTGGAGGTCTGGAAAACCTGGAGTGGATGCTTATCACTCTCATGGAAACTTAATCTTTATCCCAGTCCTCATATCCAGACGTCTAACTTATATACTGAACCCTGCCTTATTATTGGAGAAACATGGCATCTAGCTAAAATCACAGCAGGAGAAATCACTCTTGCTTCTACAAGCAGATGTAATAAAATGCACAGTGAACTATTCATGATTCAGAGCATTCCTGTCATGTACATGCTGACAGGAACTAGAGCACAGATTGACTTGATCTTTTTAGCCTCTCTCTATACTTGCTTGAATAGGCTTCTTCCTTTATTATCCTCAATATGTTTAAAGGCTTGCAGGGAAATAATGCAAGAGCCCTCCTGTGGCTGATTTTAACACCTACCATTCATACTCATAGCTGTAAGATTCTAATAGTCAAGTGGCCAGAAGTATCTGCTTTTAATAATGCCCAATATCCTCTGAGTTATGGTTGCAAAAAGCTGATTATGATAAAGTATCTCCAAGCCTGTATAGAGTTACTTCCTACAGTCAATTCACACTTATTTTTCTAGGCACCATGTGAGCATTTTTCAAATTCCCACATACTGTTGTTCACAATACTGTTATAAGCAAATAGCTAACTCTCTAAACAAGTTTATCTAGAAATTCACCCACAATTTCACGTGGGAAAAGGGGATCTAAATAAACCCTTTCCTAGTACCTCACATGTTTGTTTTCAGTCTTTAATGCCTGCAATCTTCCAGTGTCTGTAGACTATTACTTCCCCTCAGGGCTGTATGCAGTGCTTTTAATCCCTTCTTTTAAACTGATCCCTCACAAGTCCCCACTCTTCTGCAAATGCATTTGTTCTTTTTTTTTTTGTTCTTTTTTTTTTTCATTTCAATGATAAAGAAGTGCCCAGATGGATGAACTACTCCCACTAAGTTACATCAGTGCTTACTATTGAAGAATTGCTCCTCTGCTTGAATATGTTAGTGCATTGCATTGGCAGCCTCAGATGACACTGAACTCATGGTGACATTTTCTTGACCCAGTATTCATGACTAGACTTTAGATTTTACATTACTTTTCCAAAAGTTTCTTCATTATTCATTTTAATTGTAATGTATCTTCTTTGATTAGTGCATGATTTGGTGTCCTTAAATCATTCTATGCATTAAGAGAAGAGTAACACCCTAAGCAAAGTGAGATCAGTGATGGTCACAGAGGACTGAGTTGTCTTAAACAGTTAACGCAAGAATCACAGAATAGCTAAAGCTGTCTCAAACCTCCAGCCTGCATTGCCAACCAGTAACTTGTTCATCTAGTCATGCTCTCAGGAGCAGAGGCCAGCTGAGAAACTGTACTGTGATTACTAGACTCCACTATGAAACAAAAGATAGAAAGTACGATCTGAAGTCAGACATAACAAAAAGAGTAAAACTCTAATGTCTGAAAGAGGATGTATTTATTTTCTCATCTGAATCAGTCATGGTTATTCTGGCTGCCTGACTACCTGCCAAAAAATGGAGGAGAAATCACACTGTGATAGGATCCTGGAAGAAAATAAATAAAATCCCTCAGGCTATTGAAATAGTTACTGCTAGCCCTTAAGAGAAAAATCATTTTTTTGCTAACTAATAAAGTGTATGAACAGTGTGAGCCCTGGATAGCTATGGTGAAAGAGATTAAGATTCAAGTTAGTGCTGTCTTTCATGCAGACTAGGGATTTTTACTGCACTTTTTCACATAACAGATGAGTGCCCCAAGCACCAAGCCAAAAGATCTTTCAAAGTGGGTGATCAGCAGTTCTTTTCCTGATATAAGAAACTGCTTCTGCTGCTCCTGTAAGAACAGGTGCATACATTATCTGACAAAATTAATTTTGACAAAATAAAATTTGTCTACATATAATGATTTAATGAGGAAAAACTTGACTTCCTCCAGCAACCTGTCTTTTTGTATCATTGACATGATGAAAAATCTGAAGTCTACAGGAAAAGTGAGCTCTGTTGCCTATCCTGTTTCAGATCTAAGCCACAATTTTGCAAGAACAGCATAAAGAGTTGTGCCTATTTTCAGTGAAAAGAATTCAAGACAATGACTTACATTTTGGAAAACGAAGAAGAAATGCAACAAACTTCATATCTGAATGAATCTGTAAGCATCAGCAGACAATGTTCAACGTAATTATTTAACAAAAGCACTACTAGACTAGATGACATTGAGAAGAGTCTGTCCTCCCTACACTCACCTTTAACATACTGATAGACATTGATGAGGTCCCCCCCTCAGTCTCCTCTTCTCCATGCTAAAGAACCCCAGCTCTCTAAGCATCTCCTCATAAGAAAGATGCTCCTCTTTCTTAATCCTCTTGGTGGCCCTGCTCTGGACTCTCTCTGAGATATCTCTCTGATGTCTGAGTATATGTCTCTGAAAATGTATGACTTTCTGCATAAGACTAAATAAATCAGATCTGGGGTGAAAATTGTTGGCCTCATTGGTAGAGTGCATTCATTGATACAACCAGAAATCTTAATGTGTGAAAAATTGTTGTGTTCATTTATGCCTAATAACTCAATTGAAACAGTTTGTTGATGGCTTCCAAAGGCAAAAAATAACTTGAATTGTGTAGTCCAACTCTTCTATACTCTGTGATAAGGAAATCTGATTTTACCTTAAGACAGAGACTAAAAGGGAAAAAAGTATAGATGTTCCACTCTGGAATCACATGAGGAAATCATCCCAACTGCATATAGCTGATGCTTACATGCCAACAGCAAGTCATGTCCTGTTTAGACATGTTGTAGTCCTCCATGCTGCTTACCTGCTAGGTGTAGGTGGCTCTGAGCTCAGACAGTGGGAGCATTTCTACCATCCCTGTACCATCAATGAAGAAAATAATACACTACCCATTCAGGGGTTCTGGTTGGTTCTTTAGAGACTGTAGACCCTTCTTTTAAATGAGCCTAAATTTATAGGCAACCTTAACAGTCTTTGTAAATATCTAAATTAGGAAGGCTGATTACAACATGTTTCTTCTGAATGAAGATGACATGATTGCCCCTCTCACTAGCCTTCCCCCTGAAAAGGTTTTGTCAGATGAGATACATTTATTGCAATGATCTGTATTATAAAAGCTGTGCATCATTATGAATTATTGATTTTTTAACCCTTCTTTCTGGTAAGAAAATAAAAGAGTTTCTAATCTTGGCTGTGTTCAGAAGATGCTCATATTAATTGCTTTTATTTTTAGGCAGACTGTGTGAAGAAAGCATAAACTTCTTTGGAAAAATGGCAAGGATTAAACTGCAACTCAGTGGGGTAAGGGAGAGAAGAGAGGGCTGGGAGATCTATCCCAACCAATTAGGAATACCCTGTGAATTAGGTAGACATCAGTTCCACAACTTCACTCATCCTCCCCAGCCATGCCCCTGGATAAAAAAGAACCACAATGGTAGTTAAAACAATTATCATCCAGTGGAGCTTGATTCTAAACTGCTCTGCTAGGAAGTGGCAAGGAGCATTCAGATCCTAATGCAGCAAGCAATCGCTTTTTCCTCCCCTTGGGTAGTGAAGCTCCTGGCTTTTTAAGCAATTCTGTACCTCTGAACTAGTCCTTGCAGGGCTTTGGGGTAGCATGCCAGTGGCACTGCATCCCATTATCATCATTGCATGTCACTGGAGGCAACAACAGGAAAGAGATGCAGAAAGGACTGGGAATGAGAGGAGACATTAATAACAGTATATTGCTCTGTGCTGACAAAAGCAGGAGAAGGTATGTAGAGAAGCTGCTAGAGCAACAGAAGAAGGATAGATGGAAACAAAAGATACAAACATTGATTAATACAAGACCAGCTTTTCAATAACCTTTGTTAGAAAAATAATAGTCATTAAGTAGCAGGCATAATTACATGTCATGTTCCATGACATTTTTTGATGCTGACCAAATCACTTAGGGCCAGATTTGCAAAAAAAATCTGCATGTTTAAAAGACAGAGGAATAAAAAGTTGAACTTAAGTTCCTAAGCAAGCAAAGAGCTTATCCCACTTTTAATTCTCTTAACAATATAGTTTAACTTTTGGTCAGCCCTGAATTGGTCAAGCAGTTGGACTAGATCATAACTATAGGTCCCTTCCAATTGAAATATTCTAGTCTAGTATAATCTAGTCTAGCCTACAATGTGGAGTTTTAAAAATACAGACTTAAGTAAAGCTGGAAAAAAATGGTAAGAATTAGCTTCCCTATAACAGATTTTGGCTAGTGTAGACTCTTTTTGATATCTTTCATGAACTTTGCATCTCAGTGCAGAAACACTGGGACATCTTCATGAAGGCCAGAGTAATAAGTCAGCTCTAGCTGCAAAAAGCACACTAAAAAGCTCAGGTTAAAGTGAAGAAAAAGACCACCTCTAATTTATTCATGCCACAAAAAAATAACAAAATAGGCCAGGTCATAATATCCAAAAATAATATTACACCAGCAATCCAGAAGGGTCCACAGATCTTGGGTTGTGTTAAAGCTTTCTATTACTTTGCCATTGCCCCCACCAGACTGTGTGTACCCTAACAGCATACTCAGCTAAATACATAGTTATTTAATCTCCAGAACATATCCCATGCACGTATGCCTGAGCAGACATGTAGGGAAGCATCTCAAGAATATATTTTCCATCATTAGCATCAACAATTTTCCTTATGAATATTTGCAATAAAGAAATGCTTGCTGCTGGTACACTTGTAACGCAGCAGGGAAGGGGGAACGATGTGGGAGAGTTACACTCTCATTTCTTGGCAGAAATAAAAATTAAAAAAAAAAATCTATTCAGATTTAGCTCTGTTTGGAATAAATAAAAGACAAACAAACATTTCAATGCACCCAAAGGCTTTGTATAGCTGGAAGCTTTATTGATTCATATACCACCCACATAATCTGCCAAAATGTTCTACTTTTTTTTTTTTTTAATTTTATTTTTTTAAATCTTCTTCACAGTAAAGTCTAACCCTCCGAGCTCATTTATTAGAGGGAAAAGAATTAAATAAATCCTTTAAACACTACTAAGTCTGCTCTGGAAAAGACTTTTGGTTGTGGCTCAAAGGAAATTCACTCTCTTGTCCTGTGGGAGTTGTATGAATTGTTTGGGAGCACCATGCCCAGCCCTCAGAGAAGAGATGACTTTTGTCTGTCATAGCTGACAGCAAAACAAAGGTTGTTAGACAGGATTCTTAGAGAAACTTCATAGCAGGACATGAAATTTCAGCATACTCCCCAGAAACCATGGCACTAAAATCCCCAAATGCTGATAGTTATATCAGAAATGTAGACTGGATTGAAGGAAGAATGTAGTGGAAGAATTGCTGTGGCTTCTGCTTTGATTGGGAATAGAAAGAGGAAACATCCCTGCAGATGTGTTATGTGTAGCAGCACATAGCTTTGTTGGGGGCTCACTGTGAGGCAAAGAATGGTAAAAGCAGGATTAAGTATATGAAAATGCATGACCTGTGGGCTTTCTACCCAAATAACCTCTGGTTGTCTGGTGGTAGCTAAGTTTATATAATCACAGAATCATAGAGTCACAGAATCATAAAATCATAGAATGTTTGGATTGCAAGGAAACTTTAAAGATCATCTAGTCCCACCCCTCCCTGAAGTGAACAGGGACATTGTCTAAAACAGGTTGCTCAAAGCCCTGTCCAATTTGACCTGGAATGTTTCCATGGATGGGACATTGTCCACTTCTTTGAGCAACCTGGGCCAGTGTTTCACCACTCTTTAGAAAAAATGTCTTCTATCTAGTCTAAATCTCTCCTCTTTTAGTTTAAAACCAACAGGCCCTGCTAAAAAGTCTGTTCCCATCTTTCTGTCAGAGCCCTGTTTAAGTACTGAAAAACCACAATAATATCTCCCAACTTCAAATTCTCTCCACGTTCAGCTCTTTCCAAGTTCAAAGTGTCCACCTACATCTTGGGATGAACTGGCACATTCCTCAAAGGAGCCCCATGTGCTTAGTTCAAATATAAACATTGGCACTGTAGTCAGGTACTGTTAAAAAAGAACAAGTTAAGTCTGCTGGCCATAGGTTGAAGTCTTTATTTTCTGCTTGGCGCTTTTTTCTTACCATCTGTAGATCCCTCCACCCCAAATTGGGGAACATAGGAAATGGACAGTGCAAAAGTGGCTCTGCTGAATGCAGAATTATTTCTCCCTTCCCACCCACAGAAATAAAGACCTACCTGGTGAAAAACAGCTCAAGGGCTTTGGTTCATTTTCCTGCAGTTAAGAAGTTAAGGCCAAAGTAGGAAAGAAACTGACATCATGCAAATCTCAGCCACGTGTATTAAATAGAAGATCATCATTCAGACTGGCTAAATTAGTTCGTCAATAAGATGCTTGAAGGGCAAGATTTCATACTTGCAAACCGTTGCCAGCAAAATATAAAAGCGAATGAGGCATTTATGGAATTGTATATTTCTTGGATGGCAGCTTAAAAATTAGACTTAATTGAAGGGCTAAAAAGAAAGCAGTTTATTGTTAGGAATGAAGTGTTTAAAAAAGAATTAAAGAAATTTTCAACTTGGGTGTAGGGCATAATTACAAAAACATTAAAGCAAATAATTGGTTGCACTGTAATTTTTTCCTCCCCAGGTAACTACCATATGTATTACACAGTGAATCATTGACTCTGTCCCTCCTATCATTAATTACTGTGATGCATAAATAATTGGAAAATTATATGTTCCAAAAATGATTTAGTAATACATTTTATGCATCTAATAAGCACAGGCTTTTAATCATCACTAGACATGTTATGATAAATTTTACTCTCCATCTCAACTATTCTGTTATCTCTCACTTATACGGCTGCCATCTCCTTGCATGCAAATACCACTAAGCCACTTCACATCACATACTTCCTAGTGGATTCCTTTTACTGGGCTTTATTCTGCTCGACATTTTTGGTGTTGATATTTTGGCTTGAAATTCATTGAAGGGTGTTCTTAGCCTCACAGAAACACATTAAACTATTTATCCTAAACCCATAAACTATTGTTTAATTTAAATGGAAACGTCTTCATCTGTTGTTTGTTTGGTTTTTTTTCCATCCATTTGAAGCAGTATGTACCTTTTGTTTTGCACAGCGAGGACATTTCAAAGCTGTTGCTCTATATTGAATGGAAATATCTGAAAATCTAGTCTTTGTAATTAGAAACAGTAAAACATATTTTAGCATGTGCTGATCATCATGGTATCTGTTATTCTCTTTTTTTCAGGTTTAACACATTATGTTTGACACTCCATCATCAAGTTATACGACTCAACACCTTAAGGAACAACTCAGCCTGGAAAAGCACAAGAACCACTGATATGTCAAGATGTTATTTCAAGTTCAACCCAAGCAAAACAACCTGTCAAAACTGCTCAAATTAAATTTGCCACTCTGCAGCTAATCATCCATGCTTACTTTTAGTGCTGTTTACAGTCATTTTTCTTACAGAACTTTCTGCTTTTGCACACAAGGCAAAAATCTAGGTTTTTTTGACTGGCTAAGTAATGGTGATAACTAAGTGGTGTGGTTCAGTAAACTGTCTTCAAGTAAGTATAGAGTTTACAGCAACTTTATCCAACTGTATTTCAGGCACTAACTACCATAATGACTACATAAAATATTAAAAATAGCTGTTTATTTCTGAGTCAAACAATATGCAGTAGGCTCTGTCTCTGGTTAGCTTATTACTATTGTCCCAAATCTTCTAACACTATTTGTTCCTGTAAATAATAATAATAAAAAAGTTTCCAATTTATGAACAGCTACTAAACGATTTGTCTCAAGTTCAAAAGATTCAGAGATGTGGTAACATTTATAATAACTTAAACCTGGGTTACTCTATAGTTGACGTTAAGATGGCACAATGAGTAGCCAAACAGAAGACATGGTCTTTCTTGATTCACTAAATATAAAAATTTTAAGAGTTTAACCCTACTCTCTCGGGACACATAACACCATTCCAAACCAACTGCTGCTTTCATGAGGCTGAAGGAGGTCACAAAAATAGAATCAGACTTAATGACTACTGTAACTATGAGAGGGGATTCAATCTATTTCAGCATATGAAATACCACGTGTCATAAGTACTCTGTGTATTTAAAAGGTGGCTGTCATTTTTGGATCTTCCACAAGTCAGAGGCTGGCTATCAGAAAGGCTTTTCTCTTAGATGATTTATCTGGTTGCAAAGTTCCATTCTGAATTCCTACTAAATATCCTCTCCCCAGATGTTGAACCTAGAAACTCGGCTCTAACCCCTTGTAAAAGGTCATATGCTTCAAGTAGCTCCTCTGATTCCACCAAACTGCTTCTGCTACCCCCAGATGAGGGACTTATGGAGGATGACTGCTAGGAGCTCCAAGGGGTATTCCAGGAAAGCCTTTGTATAAAATATAATGTCCTGACCTTAT
Organism: Corythornis vintsioides; assembly: GCA_025447755.1. Taxonomy (NCBI): domain Eukaryota; kingdom Metazoa; phylum Chordata; class Aves; order Coraciiformes; family Alcedinidae; genus Corythornis; species Corythornis vintsioides. The sequence continues at coordinate 21,176 of JAOEGS010010030.1, forward strand.
GGAAGCAATTCATAGATGAAAATCTGGTTTTCTTCTGGGAGGAAAGGTTCAGCCATTGAATTTGACAATAGAAATCACTGCCAAGAGCTTCTGTAACTGCAGAAAGTTAATGACAGGAAAGGAATGCTATGATGTCTTGTTAATTCTGTTATGATCCAAATAATGACAGAAAGCAATGCAGGAAGTTAGGGGACTCATTTGCAATGAAGTGCATTAACATCTGAAATAATCTCTGGCAAAAGCATGATAGCAGAAATTTTTACTTAAGCATGACAACATTCACCCTACTCAATTCCCCCCTTCAATGAATGTGCTATAAAAACAGGTGCTGGAGAGGTGTGGAGCATAGAAGGTGGAAATGTGAGAATTGAAATCTGTTCCCCACATCCCCCCCACAACATGCTTTGGCTCTCACATGTGTAAATCTCTCAGAGCAACTTGTCTTCCATGTGAAAGACATGCAGTTGGCTGTGGAAATATTCACTCCACTCCATCTCCTCACAGGAGTTTGACATGATGAACAGGTGGAAATGGCATCTGACTGTCCTATAAAGATCATGTAATATGCAACTTGGTTCAGTTCTTATAATTAATTTCAAGACAGTGATTTTCAATGGTAAAATCTAGCTGGGACAAGTCATTAGTAAGTAGCTGTATTTTGGCATTCCTAAATCTGTTTTTAACCAAGTTTTCCTACTAGATTTTGATATTTTAAAATAAATATATTTTTGTTTGCAACATGCATGGCTGATGAACTTCTATCTGGAATAGCTATCAAAGGAATTTCTGAAAAGGAAACCAAGTTTTTACTTTATATCTATTATTGTATAAGTGTGAGGTCCTTTTCTACAAATTGGAGGCCATCTGGAATAAGTTGTCCAACTACATCCAATTAAACTCACTCAATCTCCAAGATGATTGGTTGCATCTAAACTGCTTATTGTGAAAGGGTGTGTTATCTCCCAAAGCCCACTGAGGAGTTCTGCTGGAATCCAAAAACATTGCAAGAAACAATTTAGCAATGTTGATGGTAGCTTCAAGACCCTGTGCCCATTCTCTGCTACTGCTTATTTGTCTAGAATACAATGGATTGTAATGTCAATATAAGGAAATACCAGGATGCAGTACCAGGTTAGTGATATTTTTGAGGGAGTTCCAGGTCTGGAAAGACTATTATGCCTACTAGATGCTGCCTACCGCCACAGGGAAATAGTAAGGAAGAGAAAAAATAGTCTATAATACAGGTGTCCTCACTGCCTTTAATAGCAGAAAAATACATTGGAAAATTGCTCCCAGATAGGTGGGAGAAAACATCTTATCATCAGAGACCTGAAGAACCCAGACTTATCAAAAAGAAAATGAAGGCATAGCAGAAATACTTTTTCAAGGAGAAACTACCCTGAACTAACAGGCTATTTAATCAGGCAGGTAAAGGTATAACAAAATCCAGTGGCTGAAAGCTGGAAGCAGAGAAATTCGAATGAAGAATTAGATATACATGTTAACTGTGAGGGCAATGTGGAACTGGAACACATTGCCAGGGCAAGGGCTGGAGTTTCCAACATTCAGTGTCTTCAGATCAGATGTAGATAACCTTCTGAAGAAGATTTAAACAATACACCTGTCACTAAACTGAAAACAGAGTGTAATGTTAATGCCTTCAAAGGATGTTAATAAAATTGAAGTGAACTAGACAACCTAATGCATCTTAATGGCATGAGGACCTGCAAATTCTTTACTTTTCTCCCATCAGAGCCAACTACAAAAGTGGCACTTCATCAGTCTTAGTAAGATAGGTAGGGTAGAGCCAAAGCAGAATGGATTAAGGAGAAAGGAAATGTGACAATTTAGGATCACAGAGATCCAATCTTTATTTGAAGGATCAGAGTCTCCTAGTACTCTTCTTGGTAAAATACTTGGAGAAGAGGATGTTTGTGATCTATCTTAGTAAATTAAACAGCTCCAGGATATATTCCCAAGCACTGAAACCTGATAATCTATACCATTAAACTGTGCAAATGAGAGGTTATTTGACTCTGGGATACTAGCCTTCACCCAAACCTTTGAAAACAATGAAAGCCAAGGACCCATACCAGTAGGCACTTAGATGCCCCCCTTGATGAAGAAGCTAAGGGAGTTCATGGGTATGAATGTGGGCCGTTCTGCAACAGCTGGCATCAGTGATGGAGAATTAACATAGGCATGTTTAATTTATTGGTATAGACATAATATTGTTTCCATAAGCCATGGTAGTTGTCCAAGGAGGCATAAACTAGTTTGAGTTAACTTATAGCAGACCTCACAGTTCTCAGGACAAGACAGAGGATTGGAAATAAAGGCTTAGGGATTTTGCTTTTGCTAAGTATTTTCCCTAGCACTCTGAAGATATTTACTATACTGTAGTTTTTATCTGAAATCTTCTAAATAATTTTGCAAGGGTTCATTGTCTTGCTGGGTACTGCTACTGGAGTCAATCCACTTTAGAAGAACTCTCCCAATTTTTCCACCTGAAAAAATATTGTGCATAATTTTTTCAAGGTATTTTCACAAGGTGATATTGTAGTAGGAAGGAAAAACAAGATTAATTTCTTCCAAGTCAGGTGCTCTCTAACTTTGAGTCAGTCTTCTATGTGCTCATCCATGTGAGAAAAGGAGGAGATCCACAGGGACTTTTCATGTGAGGTAGGGCCATATTACTGAACTTCCCCTTTGAGAGACTTCTGCTTCCTTCCCTCCCGTCCCCAAATCAAATCCATTTGCTACTTTCAGGCAGGGATAGAGTCTCCAGTGTCACATTAGACAGAGTTTTCATTGACCAGAAGCCAATATATGAAGCCAGTATATATTGCTTCAATGAGTCTGTCTAAATGACCTCAAGGAATGGATTTCAGGTCATATCATGGACTGGCACTATCCAAACAAGACAGATCAAGACAAGGTTTTTGGTGTGTCAGATGTGGTTTTAATTTAGATTGAGACATGACAAGTTGTCAAAGGAATGCCATCAAACATTAGTGTTGCTTTTCTTAAAAATACTATATTGTGTATTTCTGTTGTAAGTTTTGCATAAAATAAGAAAAAAAATCCCCCAAATACTTTATTTGAGGTCTTTGTAGAAAAAAGAATGCAAAAGTGTTCCTACTAGTACACAGGGTAAGACTGACTTACTAGGAATAAAGTACAAGAATGAACATTGTATAGTACTGTTGTATTTTTGAGAACACAAGAAAGAATTGGCAAAGTACTTACTGTGTTTCAGCTGCAGATATTTGAACACAGACTTTCCAAAATATTGCCTAATCTATAGGCCACAAAAACATCCATCATGAGATAACTCTCACTCTTGTGTAAAGATTTGAAAACAATAGTTGTTCTCTATTTATGACATTCAGAGGATCAACTCCACATTGGTTAATTTTGCCCACTTCCCAAAGAATTAGATGTTGAATTCAAACTCACTGCTAGCCCCAAATGATTAGCTACTCAGTCATCCCTTTCAGCTCAGGTTTTAAGGACCATTTTGCTGAGCTACCTCTCTGTAATGACCTGTTAAAATCAAGCTCCTTCTCCATTACAGTGCACTGGCTAATTACATCATGACCATTACCAGCTGACACATCTGGCTGATAATGAGAGTAGAAATTCTTGTCTCAGATAGACTCTCTCTCTGTGATGCTTCAGAGACTTTGTTATTCCTGCTGGTTCAGAGGCTTCTTCTCTTAGCTGACATTCTGGACAATACTGTTTTTATCTCTGAAGATAAAAAGAAGAAAGGATAGAGTCCAGAAAACTGCTGTGGTATTTAAAATTTTCTCTGTGACAACAATGGCATCCATTCTTCTTTGGAGCAGCGATTCAACCTTTAGATGAAATCACATGTATCCTACCACAAGATTTGTGTCCACATGTCTGTTCCATAATTTCAATGTCAGCTGCAGTTGTTCTATGAGCTATGGTCACTTTATATGATCTTGCATGCCAGATTCATTCCCTTATTGCAAAAATCCCTTGGATCTTTAAAGAGGGTAATTGAGAGGACTTCACACTTCAGATGAGGAAGTCTTGTCTCCCAGCAATGCCCTACATCCAAGAGCTCCTGCTTAAACTAGTACATCTATATGTTCATTTTTCCTTCAACACTTCTATCAGGAGTTAAAGCAAGTAACCTTTCATTAGAAACACATCCTGCTTCATCATGCTCCATAGAAAGGTTTTTTTCCATATTAATTAATCTTTTAAAAATAAGAAAGTCTCTGAAATGACTCAGATCTTTTTGAGTTTCTCATTCATAGAATCATCATAGAGTCAAAGAAACACAGAATGATTTGTATTACAACCTTTAACGATCATCAAGTCTAACCCCTCCATGCAGTGAGCAGAGACATCTACATCTAGATGCATCTAGCATGTTGCTCCAATCTCTCCAAGACCCCTCCAACCTCATCTGGAATTGATCTATGGATGCATCTTCTTCCCATCTCTCTGAGCAACCTAGGCCAGGGTCTCACCAACCTAATTGTAAAAACTTTCTTCCTTCTCTCCAGTCTAAATCTCCCTCATTTAGTTTAAAACCATCACCTATTTTCCTATTGCACCAGGCCCTGCTAAAAAATTATCCCCTTTAAGTATTGAAAGGCCCCAAGAAGGTCTTTCTAGAGCCCTCTCTTCTCCAAGCTGAACATCCCCATCTCTCCCAGCCTGGCCTCCCAGCAGAGGGGTTCCAGCCTTCCCAGCATTTCTGGGGCTCCTCTGGCCCTGCTCCAACAGTTTTGCTGAGGACTCCAGAGCTGTACACACTGCTCTAGATGAAGACTCAAAACAAAATCTCTAATGGGGAATTGTTAGCCAGAAATGGGGAAGACAGAGGAGGAAGGCAAAGGATTGAAAAGAGAGTGTGGCAAATTTCTGGCTCTTGTTAGTTATTGTTAAGAATATATACATATATACACCTCTTGCTTCTAGTTGTTGCAGTACAATTAATTTCATTATGTTTATTGAGAATCTTCGAAAATTTACTATTTACAAGAAATGGATGGACTCAACAGGAGCTGTCGGGTCATCCTTGGTCCCTTTACATGCTGTTAGATAGGTGAACCTTGTTCACTTTCCCCAGTTGTAGAGCTCCTCACATCTCTGACCTCTTTCTTTTCCTACTCCACAACTCCTGCTCCCCTGCATGACATCTTTGGGCAACAAAAACTCAACTCTGCTATGTTATCAGCTAAGCTGTGACAGAGTAAATTGGGAGGCTTCCCTTAATCACACTAGGTGCAGCTTTACTGAAAAATTTATCTCTGACTACAGGCCAGGGCTGCAGCCTCCCAAGTGGGAGAAACCTTCCACTATTTTGAATTTCTCAGAGTGGAGCTGTCTGGTTGCTTTTATAGCTGGGGAGGACAAAATAATGATTTTTTTATTTTTATTTGACTGTAAGCAGCCAAATATATTAAACCAAATTGGGTTCCTCAAACAGTGCCTGAGATTGAGGTTTTCTTTGCTGTTACAGGAGCTGGAGCTGTTGAGCATTAATTCAGAACTAATATTTTGAAGCAGGAGGTTTTTCAAACTGAGCTGTATTGCTTGCAGGTCAGACTTCATCCCCTGAGATTGTTTTTTCCTTTTCTTTTTCTTTTTTTCTTTTTCTTTTTCTTTTTTTCTTTTTCTGTTTTTATTTTTATTTTTCTATTTGTCTTCGTAAAAGGGGAAGTTCCACTGACTGCAATAGGTCACAATCAGAGTGAACACTTGATAGAAGACATACAGATTCCTACTGAGCAGATACTACTCTAGCAAGGACAAATATGATTTGAAAAGAAGCTAGTTTAGATCAACAAGAAAATAAATGAGCTGAGGAACTTGGCCTGAGATGTTATTTTTTGTAGCCATACTAAGACACAAGACTGTTAAATCAGTTAAAAGGGAAACAAACAAACAAACAAACCAAAACAAAAAAAGGTGAATAAAGAAGAAAAAATCTTTAGGAAATTCTATTTTGCTTTCTGAGAATGAGTAATTAAAATATTTATCTAAATAATCAGTGCAATTTTCCTTCCCCCATTATTGTCCATTTTGATTCTTTTTCTCTCTTTTTAAAGAAGATTTTTTTTTTTAAATTAATGTTAAAAAAGACACCTGTGAATGATTTATATGTTACAGTGGGCTCCATTTTTTGTTTGTTTGCTTTGTATGATTACTAAATACTTCTATTTAATTTTCAAATAGTTTATTTTTAACACGATAACAAAGTATTTTGTATCAGAATGAAAGAAAACAGTTCTTATTAAGAAATGTGTCATCCAGACTATTTTACCTCCAGTGTTTGTGATTAGATTCTAACGCTGTACTGCTTTTAAGCGTGACAATTTCATGTCTAGGTTGCAATGGATTTAGTAAATGGTGAGGAGAGAAAGAAAAGAAAACCAAAACACTAAAAAAATATCCTGATTATTTAACAGGAGAAAAAACAAAATAATCATCACTATCTCAAGAAAGAAAAAATGCACGCAGGCATTGTACTGGAAGTGCAAGCTTTTTATTATTATTATTTTTAAATAACAAACAAAATAGCAAACCATTTCTTTCTCCATGATAAAAAACTGACTTTGATCCCCAGTACAGCCATTGAGTGGAAAATTGAACCACACTATAATTGCTTTCCCTGTGACCGATAAAGTGGTGTAACAAATTTTGTGTTTGAATGATAAAATCAGCAATTGGCCCCTAGCAATTCCTTCTACCATTCCTCCAAGGACACCAACGTCCCATCAGGCTCCAGGGCTAGAGCAAAGGCTGAAGAACTGTAAATCTAGTCCAAGTTGCTGTTGTTGGATACTTGCTTTCTCAGATGCTCTTTTTTTTTTTTTTTTCTTTTAAATAGAACGTTACATGAAAAGCATTTATGTGTTTATTTGCTTGATTTTTAAATGACTAGGGTAAGTACTTCTTGATCACCTAAAAATATAAATAAAATGAAAGCATTAAGTGGAAGCTTATTGTAGCTGTATAAACTAAAACTATCTGAAATAAAATATATTTTACTCCAGAGAAAAATCTTGTTAGAAGGAGAAAATTGCTTTCCTCATAAGTACAGATAAGTCCCAGAGCTTGTAGATGCAGAAAACACCTAAGAAGAATTTCCTCCCAGGAAGGGAAGAGGGTTAAGTTTTAAACTCATTCTGATGAGGTTTTAAGGTAAGAAGCAAATATTTATCTCATACCCACTGAAACAGCAATTAAAGGAATTTGAAACAAATTTAAGTTTTAGATGCAAAAAAACCCAATATTTTTTATCACTATTTATTTGTAAGTGTAATTAAAGAAAGAGAGTGTGAACTGAGTGTTACTTGAATTTACACCTTTAAGCTGATTATGGACTTAGGAACCTCATGTTAGTCTCCTATTTTAAGTTATTTCTCTTTATTTACTTTTCCTGCACAGCATATAGGATTTTAGTCCAAATCTCTAAAGGTGTTTTTAGCTTATCTCAGAAATTCCCATGAGCTCTATCTCAGGTGGCAGCTAACTACTGCGGTGGTAGCCCAATTACTTTTGCAGGTCTGGGTTTCTTGGAACTAATGAATATAACTTTTCAAGGTATAGTCACCCTTGCTTTATAATCATTGCAATGATGTAAGTAGAGGGGAAATAATTAATTTTTATTTTCCATCCTTTTTTTTTTTTCTGGTTTGTTTTTTAAAAATTTGTCTTCATTTTGTGATTTTGGATGGTTGAGATTTGGTTGTTGTTGTGTTCTGGGTTTTTTTTTGCATTGGTTTTGTTTTGTTTTTAATAATTTTCTCTCTTACTGCTATTTTTATACCTTCCTTTTACCCATCCCTAATGAAAGTGCCAAGTTGCTACCTCCAGCTGAACTAAAAGCGTGGAGGTGAATGCTCAGCTGGTGAAAACTGTCACTGCTTCTTGTTTCCTTGGTGACAATATAGATGCAATATCCCATTCTGCATTTGCCTCAGTTTAGGTCATACACTAGATTATTTAGCGTTCCCTACTGTTAGGATAAAATAATGATCAGGAAGCCACCTTGAGATTTAATTCATGGTACCTTCACTTTGAAATAAATAAATTAGTGCAAGCAAATGACTAATGCTGTGTCCTGGTGTCTTTATTTCCCTTGATGTCATTTCACTGATACTGTTTTCAACATAACATACAAGTAATTCTAATGGCATAACTGGTGGCAGGCAGGAAAGTAGATGACAATATGATGAAGATGGGAATGAGTAGCCAGGTTCAGGACCTCAGACTGCATTGCTGTTAGAAGTGAAAAAAACTGCATATAAAAATGTATATCAATCTGTACCTTTACTCAGGCAAATATATGGGCTTCAAGAGAATTAAAATTTAACTCTGTGAATATAGCAAATTAAATAGTTATAAGCCATGGGCATAGAGACTAAGCATTTTAATTGTCCTGCTGTAGTCCAGGTAGAAGTGCCCTTAATGATATTATGATACAGTCTTGGACTTGGCACAGTCCGGAGACCATTCCCACTAGGTAGTTTGGATGCAGCCACTTAATTCTGGAGGTCCAGACTAATTGTCCAGACTGATACAGAACTCATAGTTCTTCACATTTATTAGTAAAGAAAGAATTGTGACTCCACATCACCTGCACAGGCAGTTTTGAGAGTATTTGGAGGAAAGCATTATTTAAAACCAGATTATTTCGCTAATCTAGGGTTAGATATCAACCCTTCAAACAGCTAATTCAATGCACTTAAAGGTACTCTAACCTTTAGGGGAAGACTGCAATGAGTCTTATCAAAGGGGTCTGGGAGTGCAAATGTCTTAAGCTAGCTCTGGTGGGGTGTTATTTCAGTATGAAACTGTGACTGCAGGCACATGCAGTCAAGTCTCTGCTACCTGCAATGGCCTCTCTTTGGACATGCATGGCTACTAGGATGTGATGCAGCAATATGCTGTTGCCAGATGCCCTGTTGTCCTCCTTGGTGCTCAATTACGGCTCACTAGGCAATGTTATCAGATACATATAGGCTGGACTTACTGTGCATGACTTCTTCCATGCCTTTCTTCCTGTACATAAGACAAAATTGTTACCTGTCAACACAAGCAGGCTACTTCTTAACCCCTTGGGTCATCTAACAAGGAAGAGGTTGTAAAACAGGACTTTTATCACCTTGTAGGATTGTTTGAAGCATATAGCTTTCTAGGGTGCCATTCTTCTATCCCTGTAGACTGTAAGTCTCCTGATTCTAGAATTCCATCCAAGAATGGGCATCTTCAACACCCTGAAAGACAACGGTAAAACTCAAATCAAAAGAAAAAAAATATTGTCTTGGACAATGCTTTCTGAAATGGATGTCCACTTCCAAATGCTGGGTATCCTTATATAGAAGCATGGTCCATGGAGAACTATATCCCACATGAAAACTCTTCTGTGAATTTTGCAAATCACCGGTTAAATATAATGTCCCAGGTTGATCCAAAGAACCTTCTGCTGTTCTTTGTGAAGTGGGGCAGAGAAAGTCCATCTTTAAGGGTGACAGTGATGTTGTTCTACTTTCTTTTGGAAAGTTGAATTCAATCTGTGGCAGCTCATCTGCCCACTCCCATGGCCCGATTCAATTCCTGGCTGGTTTGGGCAGTCCTGATTTGAACTGTTGCAAACACAATTAGATGAAATCAGAAAACACTGCAGGTGTTAACTTTGCACAGCAGGCTTGTACAAAAAACACATTGGAGGATTTTATGTATTGATTAAGTGGAGTAATATTAATATATCTTTTGCCTCCAGTCAGTTTCCCTCTCTTCAGAACATCCCCAGTTGGGAACCAAGATATTTTCCGTTATTCCAGCTGAATACTAATGCCATAAACTTTGGTGTGACTGTTTGACCTGTGTCTCTTCTTTCCCCTGTATTTTGTTTTATACTATTTATTTTGTTTTATCTGGTTCTCCAGAGATAATAATTTCACTATTTTTTTTTTCATTCTCCCTCTCACGTGTCCTTCCATCCCACCACTGACGCAGCGACTGATGGTAGGCAGCTCTGTCTCCCTTGACCTCGTCAACATCAGAAAGCATTTTCAAATCTCAGTCATCTCTGACAGCCTTTGAGCAGAGAAATGAGACAGTCTCCCTGACACAAAGGCTTCTGGCCTGGGGTAAAAAAACTCCTTTTGAAACAACAACAACAAAAAAATCCCTCCGAACACTCCACACACTACACAGCTTTTCATTCATCTTGCTATTCAGCCTCTGTATACCATATTAGTTTTCAGAGATTACAGCCTTTTTGTTTATTGTTGGCCAACCACCATACCTAAGATACTTTGCTGTTCTGCTCTGCAGTTTTGCAAGAAAGGAAGGCAATAGTTTACATATGGCAATTGTAATGCCTGAGTCTGTGTAGATAATTGGCCCTGAGCTTGGTTTCAAAGGTTGCTTCTGCATACAGAGACTGATAAAAGCATATCCTGAAGAAACATGGGAGTATAACATGCAGATTTCTGTTCAATGGAGAAACTGAGGCACTTGGAGGGTGGTGTGAGCTGCTCAAATCTCCTCTTTCCTGCCTAGTAGTCCTGTTCTGTGAGATCACACAGAGTACAAACCTCATGTAATAGTATTAATACCTTAAGACAACACCTACAGTTGAATTAATATCCCGCTTTTCCAGTTCCCTCTTAATCTAATGGAGACCTGCTTGCCTCAATTCACCACTTATCATTCCAAAATATACCCCTATGAATTTCATTGTTACTGATGCCTGGCTTCATAGAGATGGAAATGATGGGCGCACGGGAATGGGAAATGAATATATTAAGTCCCGCAATGCTGGCTGAGATGGGACAGCTCTGTTGTTGGATTCCCACAGCCCCCAACCTCCTGCAGTAATGTGTAACTATTGTTCTGTGCTTTTTATCAAAACAGACACGTTAGCTGCACCTTTGCATTTTGCCACATTGAAAGTACAGATGCTTTTGCTCATAATGTGCAAGAATTCCCTTCTATTCTTCTCAACTGTGGTCTGCTCAAGGTTTGTGCTAGGAAGGGCTACTTCTCAGACCTTCTTCAGAGCTGCCTCCACTACACAAATTCACCCTGGCTTTGCATTTGAAGAGCTTCAGCAGTCACCAGTTCTCCAAAGCATCCCAAACTGAAGGAGGGATCTGAATATCTCACAGTAAGAGCACAACCCCTTGATGTTCTTTCTGTTGTAGCAATTGTTTATGACAAGAGCACTGAGGGAAAGTACTGTGATCCTGATTTCTTATGTTTTCATCGTTTTGGGCTCAGATTTGTTCTGATAAGACCAACAGCAGCATTTGACTCCATTCTTAATCCAGTCGGACTGCTGGGAAGCAAACCCAGGGGGTTCAAGTACAACAAGAACATTTATGGCATGGTATGGCATGCCTTCTAGCTGAGCTGGTGCAGCACATGCAAGCTAGCTGCAAGGTCTGACTTTAATCCCCAGCTGTGACTTGGGATTTATTTCTTATTAAAAGGGCTGCAGGGCTATCAAAGTTGGGTGAATTGTTGAAGATAAATGTCCAGAAAGACTCACCCTCCAAAAGAATGTGCATGTCTTTATTGAAAAAGAAGGAATGCTTGTTGAGGGAAGAAATTGAAAGTCCCATTCCTAATGAACTGGAAGGTTTGTGTTACAGATGGGACCAATCAGACCTTCTTTGTCAGTATTTCTATTTTTCACCATGAAATAATAAATAATAATTATTATAAAGTGCCCCATGTTGTTTGTTTGTTTTATTCCTCCCTCTCCTATTTATCATACAGCAAGACTATCAGTATTTATAGGTCTTGTATTGTTAATGGTGAGTTTGGATTTTTTTTTGTAGATTTGGATCAATCTGAAATTCTGTCATTGTTTTCATGGAACATTAAGTGCTAAGATTGCTAGATAAGTGCTTGTAAAATACAAACAAACACACAAATAAATAAATAAATACATACATAAAAGTATAGTTGAAATAGCCCATTTATATCTTCTCAAGACTTCATCTGATAAAGGAATAAAACCTCAGTTTAAAGTCAAACACTTGAGGATGTTATTTTTCTTGTCTGAAAACAGAAAATAGTAGTAAGGAGAGAGGCAGAATTACAAAGTTCTGAAAGTCTGAAACAGACATTTTTTGTTACACCCAGCTTTTATTAACCACCAAAAGTATGGTTTTTTTATTAAAAATATGATTTAATTTTATGAACCACTGCTTCAAGAAAAAGATAATATCTTCTAACAGTTCCAAAGATTTAGTCTAAAAGCAAGCTTTTGAGGATACAAGCCCATCTTGACATTTTTTTCTTGATAACTTTCCTCTGTTATCAGGACCAAAGAGAATTCTGGTGACCAAACAACCAGAAGCTACTTGTCAGGTATTTACAACTTCACATTTTCATCATTCCTTGATGAGAAGATTGTTTGCTTGCTTATTTTTCAGTTTCTCTCTTTTCACTACTTTAAGGAATGCTAGTATGTGTGCTTTGGGACAGCTTTCAGCAGGTATTCAACATCTTTATTTCCACTGCTTTTCCAAGGATAATTCCTCAAGAGAAGATCATTTGTATTTTCCTGTAGTGTCAAATAAGGATGGTGGACACACTCATTCTTCAACTTGAATACTTGAATATTTCATTGAATATTTCATTGAATTAAGCTTAAAGACGTCTTAGATGCTCTGTTAAGATGGAGTTCAAGATAGAAGACTTACAGTCCTGAAAATAGATTAGTAAAAAAATCCTATCTAGTTGATAATGTATTCAAAAAATGGTTTCTCACCTGGCCTTGACATAGATGAGTCAAATATCTTTGATCTAAAGAGGTCTAAGGAAGGATTACCTCCTCTCTCTGCTTAGGTGGTTCTTGATCAACTGGTGTGGTTGTTTGGGGTTGGTGTTTTTGTTGTAATTTAGTTAACTACTCTAGCAGGAGTCACGTATACACAAGGTTATTTACCTTATTTACCTAGGCCACTGTTGACAGCAAAAAGTACTTAGCTAGAGTTGTTTTCCTCTTCCCTTCATGCTTCTACTTAGAAAGTAGTATTTTCACTCTGGGGGGAAAGAAAAAAGGCAAGCACACAGTCCTTTGCTAACAGTCCAGGCAAAGAAGCCAATGCACAGCAACAACTAGGGTATGATTTATTGATCAAACTTCATTCTCTGAGCAGTATTTAGCATCCATGGACTACTAAAAAGAAACAGACAGCTCTGCTTGCCTCCTCAAATCCTGTAGCTTGTTGTTAATTCTTCTGAATATATTACCTGAATCAAACGCAGAAGGCTGCTCTTGGCTTTGTCCCTTTTTGAGCCCCAAGGTATGATTTCCATGGACCAGCACAGAAACATACCTAAATATTTTTTCCCTGCTGCCATCTCTCTAGCCACTCCTAGCAGTTGAATCACAGTGTCTTGACTGTATTAGGCTCCAGGGGGTAAGCTTGTTCAGTAATAGCCCTGACCTTTTCCTAGTGTTGTCATTCCAAATGACATTTATGGCATAAACAAGCAGTGACACAAAACTGACAGGCCAAGTTGCCATCTGAGAAAAGAATCACAAAATAGAAAGAAAAAGACTTCTAAAACCACTCCTTATCTAGGAAAAAAACATTTTTAAATGTCCCTCCAACTTCCAAACATTAATTCTTTAGGTGGTAAAAAGTATTTCACTATTTGATAAACCTTTTATAACCTTTCTTTTTAAGCAAGTGCTATCACTTTGATTCTTCAATCAGAATTTATCATTATGTCTTAAAAAATGCAGTTGGAAAGAATTGTTCAGGATTCTAATACAGCTAGAAAAAAAATAGGCCCAAATACATGA
>JAOEGS010010030.1:40000-47143 GCA_025447755.1 Corythornis vintsioides
TAATCTCCTCTCCATTGCTGAAAAGGCAAATGTTATACCTTTTCATCTGGTATAAATCTTGATGAGCACCATGGAAATCAATGGAGATAATCCTGATTTAGGCCAATTGCTGAAAGCAGAAGGTGGCCCCATCTGTAGATACTAAAAGTAGCTTTGATTTTTTCCTCATGGCCAATGATGTCCAGCATCCCCTAGGGATTCTTAATCACAATGGCAGTGTGTTACCTTACAACTAATCAGTTCCCCATGAATCCTGGAAACATATTAATTTGACTCATCTTTCAAGCACCATGAGGTCAAAATAATGTCTTACACTGCTATGAAGGAAGTGAACACATACAGCATCAATGAATGAATGTTCAGTTAGTGAACAGAAGGAACAAAAATGTGCAAATGCAAATTGACAATAAGAATAATGACACCTTAATATAGAATTATATGGGGAGCTATATGAAACTTGAAAAATCACCTTCAACTATCATTCATTCATTCATTCATTCATTCAATTTCCAAATAATTAATGAATTGAAAAAATGTTCATTAAATGGGTTTATGAAAAGGAATTTTGGGGGAGCATATTAGAAATTAGAAATTCTCAGGCAGGCTAGTATGTTCACAGAACAATACTACTCATAATTTGCCATCTCATATGGTTATCTCAACACAATGTATTTTGAAGTTTAGTATCAGGTCTGAAAATCACACTGGAAGAGAAGCAGAATAGTTCTGATGTCCAAGTTCTGGTCTAGTCATTGGGAATACTGAGTTCTTTTTGAAGTGTTCTAGACAGAATAAGACTACATTTTGAAAGTCAAAATGTACATGCACACTAGAAGTCTATTTAAAGATGGAACTTATTGTCCCTGTGCAGCAATGTGTCAGCATTTAACCCTATTTCTCATTTTTAATATGTTTTGGTTAACATTTTCTGAGGTAATGAGGTGAATGTGAGAATCATTTAACCTACAGTTAGACTCCTAAAGGTAAGATATCTAAGTTGTTCTCAGGCTTTAGTTCTTTCTGTAAAAGCACATCTACAGACTGACTTAAGGCAGATGGGTTTCCTGACAGAGCCTAGCTGATGAAAAATTGAAAGACTAGGTAGTGTACTCCTAGATGGTAATTATTAGGTAAGAGCACTTCCCTTTGTATGTATAATATTATGGAGTAGTGGTCTCGACAAGGGCCTGTGAGGGCAATTTCAATGTAATAATAACATCAGAATATCAGGGGTTTACTTCCCAACATAAATTATGGTTTTGCCTTTAATTTGAATAAAAAAAAAAGTTAAATGTATTCTAAAAAAATGGTCTCTGATATCACAAAAAGTTTCTAAATTCCTTCTGTAATTTATAAGAAATAATCCAGACAGTTACAAACAGATTCTGTTGTGTAGCAAGTACTTTGCTAGATTGTTGTTGACATCAAACTTATAATTTTCCCTCCAGTAAATCTGATTCAAACTGTAACAAAGATGTGTAAGGCCAAACCTCCAGCTGAGGCAAAGTGACTTGATTGTTTAAAGTGAAGGAGCTAAGTTGATTTGCACCACCTAATGTTTAGGCTCTTGTGATGTAATGTTGTTTGATTCTTCTATTCTATGGTTCACAGGAAAAATCAAGCGATGTCAAAATGATTAACTGTAAATGGTCTTGTGTTTGATCATCTTTGTGCTTCAATTATAATTACAGAGTCAAGCCTAACAATAGTCTCTCTATAATTTCTTTATTGGCATGAAAAGTTTGCACAGTAAATATTTCTTCTCATCACATTTTTTTCCCTTTTCTAACAAGCTCTCAAAGCAACCATTCCAAACTAAATAGCAATTGAACTGGACTGTTATTATTCTGTACATACTAATTCTGCTCCCAGCTATTTTTTTTTAAAGCATGAAATTCACAGATTACAAAGCCTACTGAATCATGTGAACTCATCTTTGAAATAAGTCCGAACCACAGATTTCAAAGCCCAAACTGACTTGAAATTGCACTTCCTCATCAAAGATAAATGTTTAGGGCTAGTGTTCTTGTTTGATCCAAGAGATAAGTCTTAGGTCTCAGTCTTCTAGAGTGAAATCTTGATTTCATTCAAGCCAGTAGCAAAATTCCTATTGTTTGTTAACGAGGTCAGAACTCCAGCACCAGATTTCAGCTCCCTGAAGTTCAGGTGCAGAGGGAGTTCTCAGTCCACAACTCTAATTTTCATGCCCTGTTTGTCAAGAGGAAAGAATAAAGTGAGTTCATAAAAAGCAAGTCTTCAAAGTAGGGCTTATACAACCTTTGGGGCCAATTTATATGTCTGAAAGTTGTGGTTACTGGAAAGAGCACTGTTGAATAGAAGAGACTTCGGGTTAGATCCCGTGGCCATAGATCAAGAAATTGCACAGGAAAATTAATCACACATAACACTTCCTGTTACATAATTTAGACTATAATTTAATTTTTTTTTTCCAATATAGTTTCCTGTATATAACAGGGACATCTTTTTCCAGTCACATTGAAGAAACACAACCAAGAGAACTCCAAATCTACAGCTATTTTGAAATCAGTCAGTGAAATGTGAAAACTAGTCTGACAGTCAAGGGAAAAATATGTTAGCAACTTCAGTCATTTTACTGATTCCCCAGTAAACCAGAATGAAAATGATACTCAAAGAGAAGTAGTGTAATCCTAGGTCTGCACAATTTCTTTCATTTTTTATCTATCCAAACTGAGTAAACAAAATATCAGGTCTGAACTTGATAATGGCTCAACCACCAAAACATTATCCAATTACAGTAGGCTAGCTGCCTAATTTTCTTCTGTAGTCAATGAAAAGAAATAGCTAAGACCTCCCATTCTTTTAGTTATTTCTCACAGGACAGTGTGCAGTAATAAAAAGGGACTTGAGAACAGTGATGTTTTTGATAATTATTTCCACTAAGAATTCATTTTTTGTTTTCTCTTGGGGCACAGACTTCCTGCAGACACTGAAACAACAGTTAAGGCCAGGAAAAAAAATTAAACTATTGCAGACTGGACAGGATCATAGGTCATCCTCTGGTAAGTTAGTTATAAAATATCACCTTCTATATCAAAGAAATCTCCAGTGAACAAAATAAAACTCCACAAGGAAATGGCTGGAGCTGTAGACCTATAGGTTCCAAGTGAAATTGTTCAGTTCCTCAGCTGAACTCTGGACTTAATTTAAGAAGAGCTTAACAGTTGCAAGAGTTACCCGTAAAATAAGTTACTGTATGATTTTCAAGGTAGTTTCACTAACAAGGTGAGAAATGTGTGCCCAGCTCCAGCACCTGAGTGAATTGACCCAGTTTTGTCAACAATGTCAAAAGCCAATAACAAGGAGAACAAATGCCTCCTTAATCTAAAATCCAAACTCTCACTTATGCATGGGAATTACCTCAGCATTTTGGATTTGGATGAAATAGTCCTCTGTAAGAGTTTGGGTAAAATAGACATATATAAACCTTTCTTGGTTTCATGAGTTTCTTTGTTTTGGTCTTATAATGTGATTTTCTTCTATGCTAAAATAAGAAATATATTTGTTCTAAGAGCATTGCCTTTGAGCCACTGCCTGCAACTACAATTTCAATGAATAAAATCAGATGAGGTGATTCTTCTTCTTCCCATCTAAGTCATGGGATCAATCTCTTTTCAGATTCATCTGTTTCTCAGGATCACCTTCTATAGACTGTAATAAAATACCTGTCTGACTTTTAGATACCTAAACCAAGAAAGATAAATCCCACTCCAAAAATACTAGGGACGTGAGTCAAAGATATTTCCCTCTTTCTAATATCACCCTTAGGAAATGGCAAATATAACTCATTCTCTGCATGGGGAAAGCTTTGAATCATGTGTTAGACTTGAATTACTGATTGAATCTAGGAGGAGAGAGGTTTAGAGTAACACAAGCCTGAGTGGACAGATGTGCTTGGGTAGCCCTATGTGGATGAAGAGTATAATTTTTATCTATCTATCTATCTATCTATCTATCTATCTATCTATCTATCTATCTATCTATCTATCTATCTATCTATTTTTAAAATAAGTAATTAACAAACATTTTCTTTCAGGTGTCCTTTAAAACACTGTGTCTTAAATATAATACCAGGGGAAAGACAGGTGAAATGTACTAAGGCAATAAAGTACAATTGCATTCAAAAACTTGAGGCTGCATTTTGAAGGTCAGAGAATAATATTGTTCATAACTGAAGGAATGTGGAAACCTCCTCTTCTCTTTCCAGAATGAAGGCACATGGTTATTTGGACACTGAAAGGATTAAGGTCAGCATTCATTCCAGAAATACCTTGTTAGACACCAAAAACAATGGGTAACATTCTACCTCTTTATTTTCTTCATTTGTTTTTCAGACACTGAATAAACAGAAGGAGCACTTAAGTAGTTAAAAAGCCAAAACTTGCCAGATTTTTCTGACAGTAATCTTCCTTCTGTCCCTGTCAAACTTCTTCTGGTCTCCTCGTATTACTTTTCTTACTAGCAATAATAACAATAAACAGAAAATAAAATCCCAAAATGCTGTTGGTAATGTAGTCCACGACCCATAAAATATAGAGGATGTATACAACGAGATACATGTAAGTAGTGCCTCCATGGTGAGGTGCCACTAAATAGAGTAAGTAGATTCTGAAGAGGTTTATGTTAGATCTTAGTTCTACCTATGTGATCCATGCTAGATGTGGAAAAGAGCAGTGGGTTCTAAACTGATGTATCTCAAATGCAGGTGAGTGCTCAGCAGCTAGGTCTGCAAAGTCCTGGTGCTAGAGCTTACATCCTATTCTTGGATCTATGTGAAAACAAGACCTGACAGAGTGAGTCATTTTCCATGCTGGACTAAATTATGTGAACATGGTGTGGTAACACCTAAGTGTAGTTGATCTCTTTCTCAGCATCCAAGAATAGAGACAAAATAATTTTGATGGAATTATCCCAGAAGAAAAAAAAAAAATTTTTTTAAATAAATATTTTATTATTGCTATCTATAAGGATGATTAGAAAAAGGGCACTACAACAACTCAGAATAAAACTCGTGCTATCACTAAAATTGCTCCCACTCAGACACAGTTTTTATGACCAGGAGCTGAAAACAGAAATGAATAATAATGAGCTATTATAACAATATCTGTTTCTATATTTATAACATGCTAGATATTCCTTAACACATGTGCAAATACAGGTGTAACTAGACAAGTACATGGGTGTGTGCCTGTGTTTATGACTACAGATGGAGTAACTTTGAAAATGTCCAAAGTAATTTTTTTTTTTTTTTAAATAGTAAAAAAATAATAAATCACTAGCATTCTTAGATCCAGCCTGAAGCACATTTTTACAGCTGAAAATAGGGGCTTATAATGAAAATGCTGACACAACCTTAACTATAGAGGTGCTAGCAGGCAATGTTATAATAAATAATGTGGGAAATATTTTACACTTCAAGGCAATTATATGTTCAGCCATCTTTAGGATTTCTGGGCCATGAAGAGTAGGGATTAGGTGTACTTGACAAGTGTAAAAGACCCATGACTCATGACTGCTAGAAGGCACAAATGAATTACAAAAGCTGAGAGAAAGCTTTGTAATCACATAGCATAGGTAAAATATTTTTTATTTGGGGGTAGATAAAGATCACATAAATGTAAAGGAACATGCTCCAGATTCCATTTGGTTTGCTTTTTGAAGAAATGGTGAAAGTTGAGTCAAATCTATTGTCTTAACTTGCCTGCCATCCATTTGTGTATTACTCTGTGCCATATAAATATGACTCTGATATGCTTTGAAACAAAAGTTTGTATTTATAGAAGAAGAGGATTGGATAGGACCAGTGAGGTCATTGAACAGGCTTTTCACTGTTGCTTAAACTTTTGCAGGAGATTTCAGGGGAGTTCAGGTTTACAAAGACACATAAGAACATTTTTCTTAACCTTCACCCACCAGAAATACCCCAGCACCCAAAATAGCCTTTTTGTTCTGTTAAGTGATGACTAAAGGTCTTGATTTTGGGTTGTGAATCACTGGATTCCTCTTCCAGCTCTTGATTTCCTGATTAATTACTTTGGATTTGTGACTATCTCTTGCATAATTTGGGAATTGTTTTACCACCCCTTGCACAATGCCTAGCAGAAATGGACTCTGCAGCAAGAACAGCTCTTAAAACCACGGATCCACTTGCACTGATACAACAGGCAAGTAGAAGATAACGTTCCAGGTCCAAAAAATAACTGAAGTGGAAATCTCTGCATTGTCTCCACAACTTAGAATACAGTGCTGAAGAGAGTTTTAACAGGCATATGGACTAGAAATAATGGAACAGATAATTTTGGACACCTTAAAGATGAACAAGTCAGAATTAGACATAATCACTTTTCTGGTCACTGAAGAGAAAATCACCTGATAAAGAGAAAATACTTTTGACCATAGAAGTTATTTTCCAGTGAAACAAAATACCTTGTGGAGGTGCCTGATTCTCTCTGCTCTTTAGAAAGGATAGTGGTGCTCACACTTGGAATCTATAGATGCTTAAAGTACAATAGGTGAACACTCACCAGGTCTTTTGGTTCATCTGTGCCATGCTCTAGTTGGTTAACTGCAATTTTTACAGTTATTTTCATGCTATCTTTAAAACAAACTCAGCCTTTGCACACTAAATATCACTGCAAACAGTATTTGCCTGTGTAGTAATTATATTGGTAATCTCCATATAGAGGCCAGAGGAAGGAGTTGTCCTGTAACATTTACAGTATGTCCCTCCAGAATATCTTTCTAGAGAGAGGGATGAAGGAGATTACATGATTATTTCTCATGCCTGCTCCTGTCCAACCTCTCTCAGGAGTTTTAAAATGCTTATTATTATGGTTTCCAAGAACCTGTACTGTTGTATGGGGTGTACTTTTTTCAGAGCTGGTTATCTGACATCTGTCTTTCAGAAACAGGCACAGTAATTTTTCATCTTCAGCAATACCCAAAACAAAACACCACCATCCTACCCATTTGGTCTTAAACTGTTACCAGTTTTAAAACATATCTAAATCTTAGGCCAAGCATTCCTAATATTGTGCAAGCATTCAGCATTTCACATATATAACTCAGAGAATCTTACAGAACATATATATATATATATATAAA
>JAOEGS010010031.1:0-11105 GCA_025447755.1 Corythornis vintsioides
GAAAAGAAAAGAAAAGAAAAGAAAAGAAAAGAAAAGAAAAGAAAAGAAAAGAAAAGAAAAGAAAAGAAAAGAAACCACATAAACCATTACTTGTAGGCAGATGAAGATTTTTGAGTTTTGGTGACTTCCCTTCCAAGAAGAAGGTAGAAAGCACAACTGACCTCAGAAATGCTTAATGTCTTTTGTTTGGCTTTCTTGGATCTGTGGTCAACTGCACATTCAACATATTGTCCCCAGGAGATCAGAGCTGCAAAGAAATAGGAAGGGTCATGGTGTTCTTCTCGAAATGTGAATATCAAGCCAAGAGTATAGGGCAAACTGTTCCTGCCTGCTTCCATATGGGGGTTGCATAGGGAATGGTGAAGGTTTTTTATGAACTTTCTGCTCTAGCAAAAGGAATAAGTGGTACCAGAAATATATAAACAAATATATTTGACATTAAAAGTCAAAAGCAATTAGTCTGTCTGAAGATACTCAGAACGAAATGCTTTGTGAGAGTTAGTATGTTACAAACAGAAAATACATCAAGAAGGAGTGATATGGAGATTGGTAGACTGTACAGATGTGGTCTAGGCTTAAGCCCTTATGGGAGTGTCTGGGATCAACAGAAAATTAACTGCTGAACATGGCCCTGAAAAGATAGTCATATCTCATTAAAATTGTATATGTCTACTGTTTTCCCATAATCAAAAGTTTTGAAACTGCTAGGGAGATAGGCTTTTATAATGTGCTGAGGCTGTACTTTTGCATATTGAGCTTTCAAATGCTTGTTGTTGGTTTTGGTTTTTGTTTGTTTGGTTTTGTTTTCTTTTATGAAAGATCATTCTGTGTTTAACAAAAACATTTGTCTCCTGGAGATCAGCTGTGTACATTTGTTGTACCTGTAGTTCAGAAAGTTTTGAATATAAGAAGGATGTAAGAAGAAACCCCAGAAATGGTGAGTCCTCAGTGCATCACTATGCTGATGAGGCTCTAGTATGGTGACATAACTGTCTGCACTTTAGCTATCCATAGTAAAGGCAACAGAGATTAAGACTGTGAAGCCTGACAAGGACTGTGGATCACACTTGTCTCTCATAATGGCAATAAAGTGAAAACTTTCAGTACTTGCCTAGGTACAAAAATAAATCTGAGTTCAATGAGCAAAATGTAACAGTATGTGAGAGAAAAGAAACATATTTTTCTCTAGTCTTTAATTTTTAATTTTTAAAGTTTGTTTGTGAATTAACATTTTATTTTAGTGCTGTTAAACAAATAAAATGAACCTAGATTTTGGTCTCGTAGTGATTGCTTTTCCTAGTACCTATCTCACCTGTATCATATTTCACAAATCTGTCTTCTTGCTGAGATGGAAGTCATTCTGTATGTGGATATGAATCAGTATTTCTTTTACACAGAAAAATAAAACAAAACCAAAACAAAGAAAAAAGTAAACAATATGTGAAATTTATTTCTTAGGAGATTTATAAGGAAAAATAACTGTTATGGTCACCTGGCAAAAGTATAGAGTGACAGAGACAGACACTGTTTCTCTGAAAATGATATTTAGGCAGTGCCAGGACACAGGGGAGGTTTACAAATTTATTAAGCTAAGGTGAAATGTAGCATCTTGTGAAACACCTTTCCAACAGCAGACAGTATGTGTGAATTTCCCTTTAATACTAGCTTTAATCAAGACAGTTGTTTCAAATGCTTCTGGGTGACATAGTCAAAGTGAACTACTATATATTCTTTGTTTTATTTGGTCTGCACATATTGTGTACCTTTCAAATACATTCTTCAAAATATAAACATTCCTGAGGTCAAGATATAGAATGAAATTATAAGAATGCAGTATGATAAAATGTTAATAGTACTATGCAACTGAACATTAATGGAAAATGGCAAAAATGTTCAACAGCTAAATGTACCCTTTTACTGATGCTAAGCTCCACTGATAGATGGAGGACTATGTTTATACAGACATACTGCAAAGCTCTTAAGCCCATTTTACATTTAAAAAAATTCCAAATTTGCATCCATACCATACTGGCTACTGCACATTAAGTCTGTCTTAGTAGCAGATTATTCTCTATTGCTAACAATCATTTTATTCCCAGTTGACATGTATGGCAGTACAGTAAGCCTAGCCAATCAAAATTCAGTTGTTAAAATGCAGGAGAAATTTCTCCATGCTTATTGCACTCCATCAGGTTTCTTAATTGTTTCAAGTAAATAAGTCTGAAGACTTTTTAATCTTAATTTATTATTCACTTCTGTCCCCTGTATGTGAAACAGATTTTTATTTTTAAATGCATTCTCTGATACCAAGGATGGGGAAGATACCAGAAAATACATTATTGGCCTAGCAGGACTTTGTGTCAAGGGTGATAACAGCAAGCCCTCTGTTTTCTCAGTAATCTGCAGTGGATTTACATGACAGTGTAACAGCATTAAGAAACATACTTCTGCTTATAATCAGAGACTTGAAGGATCAATCCATAGAAAAAGGCCTTTCCATGTGGATAGCCCTGCATTTTCAGATTCTATTGTGAACATACAGACAATAAAAAAGCAGTGAAAAACTAGGGATAGGCAGATTAAGGAAAATAAAGAAGGCAATAAAAAGCATCTGGAGGTAATATTAAGAATCATTTCTAAGGTTGAGCTAGGCATCTTGACAGAAGGAGTTAATGCAGATGTTTATTAACTGTGTTTCTAAGACCAAATGTAATGTGTATTCAGCATGAATAAAAGATGTTGCCTTTCAGGACATCAGCCTTACTTTCCTTTTTACATTCATCCAGTGTGTTCTGTTAAGACTGAGGGCTTCAGTGTGTGTGTGTTCCCAGAGATGTAAAATGTTCGTTCAGATACCTAAATCTAACTGACTTGGAGTCTTATAAAGCATTGAAGACAAGTTAAAGTTTATGGAATTGGTATATAATAATTTGTTGTGTGATTAGGTGGATTTGAATGTTGCCATTACTTAAATGAGGTAGAATATGGTGTGAATTAAAGAAAAGGGAAATATAAATAATCTTTTAAGACTAAGGATTGAATTATACCCAGCTGCATTTGTTTTCTTTATCTCCTTTTTTTTTTTTTCCTGCTAAGATGATAGCCTGTATTGAATTCTATACACACAGAGACACACACAAACAACCAAAAAACCCACAAAACAAACAAGGAAATCAACAACCTAAGGAAAAAAATAAATGCTCTTGCTTCTGTGGTCTACTTGGCACAGTAGGGAACTGGTTAAGTCTTCCTAATTTTATATTCTGCTGTTTTCATACCTCATTTTTTTCCCATGTATCTTGCACTAAGAGCTCAAACCTGCTGTAGGGTTAGTGATCTATGTCAGCATTGATAATCTGTGCACAGGAGCTAAGTTTATTTTCAAACTTCCAGAACATATTTATTTCTTTCTCTCTGTATACTCTCCAGACTGACCTGGGTTCATCATTTCTGTAAGCTGAGTGAGAACACATGAATTTTGAGCATGCCAATCAGTATCTTGGGCAAGCTGCTCTCTGCCACCTCACCGGTTCTTAGATGCAAGGGAAGGGAGAATTAAACAATGCTGTAGAGAATGTATTACTAAGGTAATTATATATCTGTATATTAAATTACACCTTCTTAGTTACACCTGAATAGTTTAGTAGTGAGTGACCAAAATATTTTACAGTGTTTTTAATTGCAATCAGAACATAAAAATAATTTTATATGAAACTCATTGAAATTACTTTAATGGTATAAAATGGCATAAATTGTATAAAATTTAGGTTTTTCCCTAGATTTGTTATGGTCTGTTGGTGATAATATTACCTTTCCATCTCATTATTTGCAAGGTGTCATTTACTTTATAGGAGGTGTATTCATATGCTTTTATTCATTTTTCCTACAGCTTGTAGGCCTCCTGCATCATTCTGTATCAGACATTCCTGAATCAAATGCTTCCTTCCTTCCTTCCTTCCTTCCTTCCTTCCTTCCTTCCTTCCTTCCTTCCTTCCTTCCTTCCTTCCTTCCTTCCCTCCCTTCTTTCCTTCATGTCTTTCTGTCAGATTTGAGACCTAAGTAAAGAGTTGTAACAGGAGGAACTAATGGTGAAGGAAATTCTATGTAAAAACAGCTTTTTCCCACTTCTTCCTAAGTGTTGCATTGCTTAGCAACTTTAATTCACGTATAGCAAGTACTTTTCTCTTTTTCGCTTTGCAAGTCTTCACGTATTCTTTAGTTCAAGCACTGAGGCATCTCAATTGATGAACAATTCTTTATTGCCAAGTGCATGCATCTCTAAGCTACATCCACTGCAGACATAAAGGCTGAATTTGGTAATGTGACTACCTTCTTTATTAAAGAAAAATAAGTCAACATATCAGAGTGAAAAGAACTAAATACACTTGCAGCAAGAGAAGTTATATACAAAAGCAGTAGACAGTAACATTTAAAAAGATAACAAAGGAGAAATCCTTTTAAACAAAAGCTTCCATTACACTGTATTTTAACAATTAAATACTGTCTTCGTGTATAGATAAGAAAGTCTAAATAAGCAATATAATCCCCTGGAGAAGGAAAGCACTATAGCTCAGATAGTGTAATATGTACCATAGCATGGTGAAGTGTGTTTGGCATGATTACAGAAAAAAAATAGATGACCGTTTTAGCTTTTTTTCTGGTCTTTCTGCTAAAATTATGATTACATCATGGATAAGAATAATTATAACAAATTTTCACCTTCAACTGATGAAAGGAAAGCTCATGATAGATGTATCAATGAGGCTATGTGCATCGATAAATATAACAGTGGTCCCCCACCGTTGAGGCTAGCTCCCTGTAAATTGCTGCATCCCTACTGCATAGCATTTGGTTCTGGAAGCAAGATGGACTCAGTGTAGGAGCTGTATGATTTTAAGACAGAATTATTTTCTCAGTACTTATTTATCACCTCCACACACCACACCACACACACACACCCATTTGTGGGGTTTGGTTGGTTGGTTGTTGTTGGGTTTGGTGGGGTTTTTTTGTGGGTTTTTTTTTTTTTCTTCAGATAAAATGCTTTACAAATTGGAAAGGATCACCTGGCTGTTTCCTTCCTACTGTAAAACTGAGTTAGCATGTTTCATATTTTGTTTATTAACATGAGGACAGGTGATGGTAGAACAGGGTACAAAGATTTTATGTTAAAGTTTGAGGGACACGTGAAGTGAAGGGATCCAATTCTTGAACATTTTGTTGGAGTCATCCCTGGTCTTAACAACCCACAGGATTTCTAGAAGATTGTCAATTATAATCTGTCCACAAGAGATCCATAGAGTAACTCTGCTTATCTGCTGGAGAGAAGCCCCATGGAGAAGGACTTGGGAGTCCTGGTGGACAACAAGCTCTCCATGGAACAGTAGTGTGCCCAGTTGGCCAGGAAGACCAATGGTATCCTGGGGTGCATTAGGAGGTGTGTGTCCAGCAGATCAAGGGAAGTTCTGCTCCTCCTCTACTCTGCCCTGATGAGACCTCACCTGGAATATGGCATCCAGTTCTGGGCCCTACAGCTCCAGAGGCACAAGGATCTACTCGACAGACTCCAATGGAGGGCTACAAGGATGATTAAGGGACTGGAACACGTCTTATGATGAAAGGCTGAGAGGTCTGAGTCTCTTTAGTATGGAGAAGATGGAGAAGGGATTTAATAAATGTTTATAAATATACGACGGCTGAGTGTCGGGAGGAGGGGGCAGACTATTCTCACTTGTGTCCTATGATAGGACAAGGGGAAATGGATGGAAGCTGGAGAACGGGAAGTTCCACCTCAACATGAGGAAGAATTTCTTTACTGTAAGGATGACAGAGCACTGGAACAGGCTCCCCAGAGAGGTTGTGGAGTCTCCTTCTCTGGAGATTTTCAAGACCTGCCTGGATGTGTTCCTGTGTGACCTGTGCTAGATTAGATTACAGTATGGTCCTGTTATGGCAGGGGTGTTGAACTCGAAGATTCCACGGTCCCTTCCAATCCCTGATATTCTGTAATCCTGTGAACTCAACAAATAAACAGCCTGGACAATCAGGCATCGTCTAGTTGCATGAATTTATTTAGCAGAGTAGACATGTTATTACTAAGGAGATGATTAGTGGTTAAGAGGCAAAAATACATTGCCTGCACTTTACATAATAGATGTTTCTTGCTCAGTTGCTCTATATGCAGTCATTAGTGTTTGCAGTAGCGGTGTATGTAGTGAGATTCTGCAGTAACACCAGTGTCTAACACAACTGCTGAATTATGGTATTTTTCAATGTCCTATCAAAAACATTGTAAAACCAAACAGTCGAGAAACAGCTCAATATAATATAATGGCCTTGTCCATTTTTTGGAAAAAGTGTTTACAAGTGTTCCTGTAAAGTCCATAGTGAGCTTTCAGATAATTTTTTGAGATAATTTTTATTCAAATAATAATTTGTGATTTTTTTTTTTTTTTGTAGCAAGAAAAAAACCAAAAGAGTTTCATCTCCTGACTTGATCTTCTAACATAATAAATAACCAATTTAAAGAACCTCAACTGCCACTGTAAACTCAATTTGTTCCACAGGGACACCACATGGGACTTTGTTCGGCATTTCAGTTACTATCATGTTAATATACCCCTGTCACTCTCCAGTGTTTTGTAGTCATATAGTTCACTGAAATATATTGAAATTATGGAGTTTTTATTTTATCTTATGCAAAAGGAGGTATCAAGTAGAATGAAAGAAATAACTTTTTTAATATTATGTTCAACACTGGAATGTGCCTAAGCTGGGAACACAAAGTATAAAAGTACGTCTGAGCTTGGCAAATTTACATTGAAGAAACTTACTGTTTGGTAGTGGTTGGATTTTTCCTAAGTGATAGGCATATATGTTCTGAAGTAACTCATAAAAAAAAAAAAAAAACCAACAAAAAACATAAATATACATTTACAGGTCAATAAAACCAGCTATAATAATATAGTATAACAGCCATAAAAATGTGCTCTCATTAATAATATTATAGTTCCTTCCTCCTTTTGAAAGAAAGAAAGATGTAACTATGCTCATTTTATTTCTGGGAGGGGTAAAAGTATGATTCCTTTTCATACTTACATGAAAATAAAACAAGCCTAGTAGCTGAATACACATTAAAAATAATCTTGGGCTGCTAAGATCTATTTTGTGTTTGCTAGAAGAATTCTTTAAGCACCAGGTTATAGGTCAGGAGAGAAGAAAAAAAAAAAAAAAAAGAAAAAGAAGGTGCGGTAATGGTACTATTTTCAGATATATTGGTACTGTGAAACAAGAAAATGCAAAAATACCACAGGCCTTGTTGATATTTGTTAGGTACAGTGGCAGGATTAAAAGAAAGTTTTATATGGAGCAGATACTCAGTGTTTGTTTCAACAAGACTTAAGCATGTGTAGAAGAAGTGTAATATATTGAAAAATAGAGAACTCAAACCTGAATTTGCAGTACTGGTTTAGGTGTCCAGATATTACTATACACAAAATACAGGAAACTAGATTAGTATTCAAAGCAGTTAACATGCTGAGTGCTGTCATGTTAAGTGTTCCTGTATGAAATATGAATCAGAAATTTGGAAGCTGATTCCTGGAGATTCAGATCTCTGCTTGCTTTCATAAAGCAAGACACTACTGACTACCAGCTTCCTCCTCTCCTGTTTCTTGTTGTGGGAGCCTTACCATGCAAGAAAACCAGAACTGGAGCAGGACAGCAAGTTTTCTCTGATTTCTTTTTCTCAAGGTAACTCTGAAAATTCCACATAAAGGATGCCTAATATCTTATTCAATACCTGATTTAATCTTTTAGGAGTCTAATTTTAATTTCTTTTTACAGTTAAATGTCTTCCTTTTGCAAATTTGGACTTCTGCAATTTTGAAAAGCCTACACCTTTCTGACAGTGTGCCTACATGGCAGAAGTTCTGATAGATTTATTTCATAGCAATAAAGACTTTCTTATGGTCTAAGGCAGTTTAAAACATATAATAAGTGGCTTGAGGAGTGTTAAAGGCATTGATTTTTACATCTTTTATTTAGGCAAAGCACAGTGTCTGATATTATTTCCTTTTTGGAACTGGAAGGGGTTTTTTTTACTGTTGTGAGGCGTTCTTTGTTTTTCACATGAGTATATGTGCAACAGCTGTTGTGGTAGCGGTGATCTAGGGACTTCCAATGCTTGAGTCCCTTGATCCTCTACAGTTTCAGTGAAAGAACTAGGTCTACAGCTGAGGGCTAGAAAAGACTCATATTCTCTGTGTCCAAAGGGGACATGCTTACTGCTGGGTTAAGCACACATTGTAGGTAGCAAATTCCCCAAACTGCTTTTTTCTCAAAAACATTTGCGTATAAAATTCTTTATAATTTCCTTAAATGAACTAACAGCTGATATAATCCTTCCTAACCCATCTCATATGATAAAACAATAGCAATCTGGTGTGTTCTTCTCTTCCCATCTGTCTCATTATGTCATTTGTGAACTTTCCTCCGTCCCTAATATGCTTGAAGAAAGATTTTTCCAAAAGACCTTCACAAATCAAGATGATTTTGCTAATTTAATTACATTTGCTTCTTATTGTTGTGTATGAAGGTAAGATTTTTAAAGGAAAAAATTCCAGAAAAAACACCCTTGAGGTCATTTTGTTATTAATGTCTGGGAGAGGAGGTTGTTTGTGTTGTTTCTATCTTTTTGATATCAGGAGGATTTCTAGCCACAGTACTACAGTTAAAATAATTGTAAGATGTTGTCAGTCTTTCTTATGTAAGCATCTAAGAGGAGTTTGCTAAACTAAGCACACACTAAGTCAGTTTGAGCAGAAACTCATCTGGGTGACTCTGGGGATTTTTCCAGGAACAAACATAGAGGTTAGAACATTAATCAGTAAGCTGTGTGAGAAACTGCAGAGAGATTGTGAGAAAAAAGATGTTATGACGGTAACCTCATGGAAGCAATGGTGTATAAAACCTGAGGGCAAATACATGCCATCAGATTACCAAGTTACTGCCTGTCATCAGAACAATTTTTTTACTGACTGAAGGAAGATGACAAAGGAAATCCTATTATTCAGTAAACACTGGAACAGAATACATATCTTGTGTGATTGCTGTCATTTCAAAGCAAATTGTCTTCCAGAGTCGCTACAAAGAAAGAATATACTCACAGAAGGACAATTGGAATACAAAGGCCAAAAAATACTGTACTGTAAATTTGACACATGTAAAAATAGCTACAGGTTACTGAGGGATGAATTTAATAAATTTTAATATAATTGCAATAGAGCCATATAATCTTAAAGACTTACCTGTCTTAAATAAATAAGCTAAGACATCAATAACTAAAAGATGATGTGTCTTAATGTAAGATATATTGAGATTATACTGAAGTAAATTATGAGGCATATGGACTACAGCTAAGGATATGGAGAAAGATAGTTATTGTGGGTCAGTTTTCCTCAAAGCAATATCCTTTTCTTCATTGTTTTCTGGTTTAATTTCCATTTACCATTACTATATAAAAATATTTTTCTTTATGTGCAAAGCAAGTTAGTTTTTTGAAGGAAATTCCTTGACAGGGAAGAAAAGGAGGATTATAGTAGTGGGCGACTCTCTATTGAAGGAAACAGAGGGGCTGATATGCATTTAGATATCTACTACTGAGCTAGTCAATGTAGGAATCCTTCATAATCAAAAAAAAAAAAAAAAAACCAAAAAAAACTTTAAAAAGCATTTAAAAGTTCACTTTCATTATTATATTTTTTATTTTCTCCCCCTCCTCTTTTGGGAAGCTTTAATATGTGCAAAAATATTTTAACACCAACATAAAGAAAGAGAAGCTACAGAGGGCGTTATAGTCTCGTTCATTGGCTTGAAAGGTAGCCATTTTTTTTGTGAAATTTTAAAAAAGGACATTAAAGGTTGTTGGGTTTTTTTTAGAGCAGAAGAAAAATGCAGTGACATTTCTGAAGCAGGATGAACCTCTGATGTGCACTATACAACTCTACATCATAAAGTATGTTTCTTAGTGGAATTCTCTCTGCTTTGAGAAGATAAAGTATAGATGAGCTTCAGCATGTCTGCTTGAGGCTCTAATTTATCCTTTGCATAACATCTAAAGGCATCAGATTAATCCAAATGTCCTAAGTAAAGAGCACTGGCTATGGCCAAAAGAGAGAACTACACATCTCCTCAGGGTGTTTCAAGACAGCCAAATAGATAATTCCCTGTTATCCTTTGATTGCTCAGGAAACTGGCAAAGAGTAATTCAGTATCTTCAGGTGATAAATGTGAGCAACTTGGAAATGGAAAATAAGTAGCCAATAGATAATATTAAATAAATAGTTTTATCATAACAGGTAGTTGATTCAGACATATGTGGTAAATCTCTCCTATGCAGTCAGGATTCAAAATATCCAATCTTCCCTTGATGATTCTACAGAGCAAAAGAAAATTCCTTTTTAAGAGCATGTCCTGCTTTGAGTGAGAATGGAACTAATTCTGTTCAGTGATTTTACTTTTCAGCTCAGTTCTTCTAGCTAACTGCACAGTCTGAAGATAGCAGCCTGTTTTCACAGTGTCTGCTTGTAGAAGTGTTAACACCCCATGTCTGAAGTTAGTACCAAGGATTGGTGTGCAGACCAAGGCCATTGCTGGAACTTGTTTACAAACTTGTGGGGTGCAGATACTGAAAGACAAGAAGGAGTGGACAGGACAGGTGACTCTAAACTGACCAACGAGGTATTCCATCTCATATGTGACATATTTGATATAAAGATGAGAGACCTGGGGGAGGAGGACGCGAGGGGCTCCTCCCCTCTCTCTTTGTCCTCTTGGCCAGCTTTGCCAAATTCACTTAGCTTGGCTCAGGTTCTATTTTGTTTTCTACCTCAGAGCATCTGAGGAGGACTCTGTCCATTCTGCCTTCAATCCCAATTGATATGCTCCTGAATTTGGTACCAGAATCCAGATCCTTAACACAGCTCCTCTCTGCTGTGGGGACCAGTCTGGGACTCTCTCAGTGCCTGCTCCACAGAATCAGGGGTGATGGTGACGTAATTACAATTGTTGGGAGGGTTGGGTTCAATATTGATTTTGTACATATT
>JAOEGS010010032.1:0-34992 GCA_025447755.1 Corythornis vintsioides
ATGGCAGCACAGCCTGCTGCTGTGTCAGCCACTCCTCCCAGTTTGGTATCATCAGCAAACTTGCTGAGGGTGCTCTCCACCCCCTCGTCCAGGTCATTGATGAATATATTGAATAATACTGGACCCAGTACAGACCCTTGGGGGACACCACTAGTCAGAAGGTGATATAACTGACAGGCTGGAAGACTAGGAACATGACTGTAATTTCCATCATGTCATTGCTACTCCTAGAATTACTAGAAATACTTCTGTTTAATTTTGCAGGGTGGATAAAAACTTAGAGGACTTTCTTAGAACAGTCGAAGGCACAGCAGTTATACATCAATCCTAACACCGGTGTGTAATTCCAGTAATCAGAGGAGAATATTGTGAATCAGGGTGGAGTTCAGCATCTACCAAGAAAGGGAATCCGACTCTTAATATCCTTTCATAAGAAAGATCTTGGGGGAAAAAAAACCCTCCACTCACAACCTATATCAGTTATAGTAAGGTAGTTTTTCCTTTGTCCTCTTACATTTTTAATTATAGTCTGACCTTCTTCAAAGTGAACTGCTCTTTGCTTACTAGGAAAGACTGGCAAAAATTCAGGCTAGCTATGCCATAGAAACTTTTATAAGAAGTGTGATGGTCTGGAATTTAGATGTGGAAGGGAAAAGACTGTTGAGAGGAAAAGGAGCTCTCCTGGGAACTTCTGGGATTTGTGTCTTTAAAGGATGAGCTCTTGTCAAATTTAGTGAAGAAAAGCACACAAGTTTGCTTTAGGAGAAGCAAAAAGAAACTACAAAAGATTAGATTATGTTTTCTGTGCTTTATCTGGGAACTACTATTGTAAGGACAGAACACAGCTAATTAAAGCTAGGAAGTAATATTTCAAATCAAAAGTAAACAACGGCTGTTTTACTCCAAACTATCCCCATGTAATTGTTAAAAGATTCAGATAATTAACATCTATAATCAGCAACATCCTAATTTCTCATTCTCAGATAATGCTTCTCAAGTGCTGAAATTAAATGTCCAAGGTAATGGTGTGATTTACTGCATTACAGGTGTACAGAGAAAACTTGTCCTTGAGAAAAGTGAAAGATTTAAACAGTATGTTCCTGAATGCAGGAGAGAGACAATGTGTTTTAGGTTTGTTCCTTTTTTCTTGCTCTGATGTGTACCCTCTGCATGGTGTGTGCTGGTTAGCAAAATACATTATGAAGATGTGAAAGAATTCCCAATCTTCCTTTTCTAATGCAATCACATTTTCAAAGCCAAAACCTGGAAAGACATGCCTTGATATGACAGTGAAATTAGTGAAATGGCTAAATAGTCACATTCTAATGAAATTTCACTAGAAACAGAAAGAAGTTTCCACAGGAGAAAAAGAGGATGATGTCTCCAAATCCAACTCCCTATCTTGTTTCCAAACTCAAAATAAAGCAGTCTAACTTAAAATAGCAGTCTAAGTTCCCAGTGCAACTCAAAAGGGCAAATATGATCCTTTAATGTATGAAGCTTCAAGTTATGAATGTGAGTTGGGCAATGACTATATATCTCTCTATCAGTGGTGAGAACAATATAATTAGAATACTTTATGCAGTACACTTCAAAGGATGTTAGAAATGGGCAAAAATGTGGCAATGGCCAGACAGGATATCACTGGAACAGGACTTAAGAAGAAAAAAATGTTCAAAGTGTTAATTTGCAAGCTCTGTCTATAACCTAAATTCTGTTTTAATTAAAAAAAAAAACCAACAACAAAAAAATTACCATTGTCAGGATAAATCTTGTGTTCCTAAATTAATACAGAAAGGTGATCAGGAGTCTAGAAGATACAAGCTGAATCTGGAAAGTAGTAGCACAGTGTTAATTTCATATAGCAAGAGTAAGATAAAATACTGGATAAACAGTTAGTGGGGTCTGCACTTTTATCTCTTGGAATGAGTTTTCAAATCAAAATTGAATGGTCTCCTGCAGAGGCACAGAGCTGTGCAGAAATTGCACTTTAATCAACAAAAGCTCAGTGTTTAACAGTGCCTTTGCAGAGTCCAACAAAGGGAGGTGATGGTTCCAGACAGCCTTAAATTCTCTCAATCTCAAAATAGCCAGGGATATTGTCTGACTGCAGCTGAGATAGATTAAGATGTTAGCAATTCTTACTGTACT
This sequence comes from Corythornis vintsioides, assembly GCA_025447755.1. Classification (NCBI taxonomy): domain Eukaryota; kingdom Metazoa; phylum Chordata; class Aves; order Coraciiformes; family Alcedinidae; genus Corythornis; species Corythornis vintsioides. The sequence continues at coordinate 2,152 of JAOEGS010010032.1, forward strand.
TTGGGCTATCAATGATTGCAAGCATACTTAGATGCACCAGCATAACTGCTGGGTCACTCCCTAATCCAGTTTTGTTGTAATGATCTAGGTTAGCAAAATCCTGTCTTTAGAGAGGGTAATCTAACCTGATTATTTTAACAAATCTAAAGATATAGTCTATCTCATCTGCCAGCAGAACAGAATGCCAAATGAATTTCCTGCTAGCTACAGAATGTATAGATTTAGAAAATTTGTGGATTATGATTGAAGCAAAAAATGTAGCCAAAAAACCCACACAAGTTATTTGAAGATCATAAATATTTGAGATATAGATCTTAGTTTTAGGATTAACCTATAAATCATTTATGCATCTGTCAAACACATGTATGAAGAATGGTAAAAAGGAAATGAATAATTTTCTAATACCATAATGTCAACCTGATTTAATGGGAAATTATATCACTGATTCACCAGAAGGATGGTAAATACCCACCTTGTGTCAAATATGTCTGAATTAAGACCTATGGAAGAATGTATGGATTGTAAAAGTTCACACATTGCTTTTCAGCTAAAATGCATGCTAACTTATAAAATCATTTAAGTGTAATTTCTTTATTAGGAGCATATCCTGTGATATTAGGCATTAATGTTAAGTGTATTTGTGAACCTGTCAGTCTCAGACAATCAGGTGCAATAACATATGTATTTATACAGAATTTCAATTTAAGAATTGGTGTATTGGAGACATGATGTCCTATTTCCACAGTCGTTATAGAATGCCTTTTCCTCTTTAGGCCATCACCTTGAACAGTGTATTGAACAGCTTAATTTGAAAACTTTTTGCCTGTTACTCATCCGCTGGTTTTTATCAGAAATGTATTCCTCAGGGGGGAAAAAAAAAGGGTAATAATCTCAGTGATTGAAGTTTATTTCTACACTAATATTTTATAACTCAATTCCCTTATCCAAGTATCATTATCAAAAATGGAGTTCAATTTCAGATGGTGTTTAAAACTGAAGATTGCTACAAGCCTCTCCTACCCTCAGTTTTCCTGCTGTCAAGCTTTAGGTTTTTACCTCCCTGAGGGAGCAGTTCCACATGGTGTCTGAGTGAAATAATGGCTTGCAGCAGTGGTCCTGCTTTTCCCCCATTTTCCTCTGCCTTTTGGAAGAGAGGTCAGGCCACTCCTTTCCACCTGCTCTAGCACTCATCCCTAGGCAAATTCGTTCAGTTCAGTAAACTGGAAGAAAATTACATGGGTTTTTTTGTATGGGTTAGGTATTTTTGCTGATGCAGCCAAGCGTCGTTCTGCCATGAGTGATACAACTTGTCAGGTTGAGCAGAAACTTTAAAAGCAGCATTGGGAAAATAAAGCACAGTGATCACATTTCAAGGCATCTCATTTCTCTGTTACTTTTCTTGTAATTATAAAAATGCTGCCATCTTAGTAAAAAGATTTGGCTCATCAAGGATCTAGGAGAGTGCCAGAGCTGGTACAAGGAAAGTAGCCATTGTGTCTGTGGGGGTCATCTCTTGCAGCTCCTATGAGCTACTAGATTAGCTCAGCCAACCTTATGGGGCTGTCACACTGGCAGATGTTTGGGAGCTGTATGAACTCACTTTGGACAAAAAAACCCCCAAACAAACAACTTATATTTAAACACTGAAATGACCAACCCTCAACTATATAACCTAAGTGGTTTTAGATTGCTAGGACCCACAGCTCTTTACAGAGCACAAAGACCAATTAATCTATATCAATGTAAAGGAGCTGAGTGCCTTTAACTGGAAAAAGTTTACTGTGTTGCTTTGCAGGAGATCTGGACAAATCACACAAAGATCAATATGATTGAGTGAATGCCACTTTATTATTCTTCTATACAGATATATATACCCTTTGTATATGAGTAAACAAATTTCTGTTGGTGCAACTACAATGATACTATAATGGTGCGACGATAAAGCAGTTTACTGAGTGGTTATTACGCTCTGATCATAAAGCAGTCTTACAAAGCCTAATTCTTTAAAGTTATTGACAACTGTTCCTGTTTTAGCTAAGCAAGATAGCCTTGAAATTTGTTACTTAGCATGGTCTCAAGGTTTGCTACTTGATGGACTTGAAATTTGTTACTTAAGGTGGTCTTGTGGTATGCTACATAATAACTGATGTCTTCAAGGCTGGATTGTTCACATGTCTGTTGTCACTCAGGAATTCAACAGGATTGCTTCTCTTCCCCTAATTTTGCCTCCCCCAAAACCTACTTGCACTATCTAAGTTGAATTACTATATGACTGTGAGAAAAAAAAAAAAAAGTCTGGGATGTGTGAAGGCTTACTTTGTCTAAGTGCATAGAAATGTCATCACATGCTCACCCTGATCCAGGACAATCATGTACTGCGAGGTGATGGTGAGATGCAGCAAGGACAGTCAGATCATAGCCTGAGGGTAGCTGCAAAGGTTCTGTAAATTAATGTGAGCATCCCTTGGCTTCGTATACTTCACCTGTCTTCACTTCAGATAGGATCAATCAGGGTCTCAGTATGAGCCTCCATGGAATCCACTGCCCATCAAGGAAGGAGGCAACAGTGTTATCTAAGAATACATGGTATAGCATATAGGTAGTCCATTGGTTATGGTGATGCTTTTCCCTTAATCCCCACTTATTTTCAAGTAAATACCCCAGTAAAATAGGGGAACTATGAATGGTGGTCAGGCAAATAAACAGTCACAATGAGAAACACATGAAAAACAGCAATATACTTAAATTCCAAAACATTTTAATTGAATATTTAAAATATTAAAAATATCTTGTTAATCATATCTTCATAACACACTCCATATTAATTTTTTTTTTTTTTGTCCAGAGAAAAAGTTAACTTGTCTTGTGCTAATCACCAAATTAAGTCTCAGTTTTACATGTGATCTTAAGAGCAAATTTTATTTTTCAGCACTTATGCCTGGAAGGAATAGTAGATATTTAGAGGATATCGTGAACTGATTCCCATTGGAAAAAAGCTATCTCTAAAGCTAATGATGCACTAAAGCACTGCTGGTGGAAAACAAATGCTTGTTTGGTCTTGCTCTGAAAGTGAAGTCTTGCCCTCTGGCCAAGAACCAAATGTGCTACCAGATGAGTGATACAGAGACACTGAAGAGCAACACGAAACAGTAAGACTGCCAAGATTGCACTGTATCACCTTCATATCCAAAGCTTTTGTCTGAGTTTAAAAAAAACCCAAAACAAAACAAAAAACACCAAACCAAAACCCAAACCAAAAACAATGAAAAAAAAAGATACAAATAAGTAATCCTTTGCCTGGAAGCAAGCAACATGACTGTACCACAAGGGGCATTGTAACACTCATGTAACATTAGATCTTTTAACATAAATCGGCCACTTCCTTGTTTTGCTAGGAGTTTTCACATATTTTCCATCTAAGTATTATTATCTGCCTGTGAGTGATTTTGTTTTCTTTTTTGATTTTAGATAGAGGGATGTCCTAGGTGATCATGTTTTGGAAGGGTTGGACTCAACCCTTAGCATGTTAGGGGTTGGAAGGGACCTCTAGAGATCATCTAGTCCAACCCCGCTTCCAGAGCAGGATCGAGCAGAGCACATTACACGGGATTGAATCCAGGTGGGTTTTATTTCCAGAGGAGACTCCACAATCTCTTTGTGCATTCTGTTCCAGTGGTTAATCACCCTCACAGTAAAGTCTTTCCTCATATTCATATTCATATGGAAACTCCTGTGTTGCCACTTGTGCCTGTTGCCTCTTGTTATGCCACTGGACACCACTAAAAAAAACTCTGTCTCCTTCCTCCTGGCACCCATCCTTTAGATATTTATAGACATTGATAAGGTCTCCTCTCAGGATTCTGAGACTCACAATGGGAGATCAAAAAGATGGATCACACGTTACAAAGCAGAGGAAAATAATTACTAATGGGGGATGGTTTCATAGGGAACCCCCAAGGATGATGCAGGGGTGCAAGCCCCAGGGCACCCTAATGGAACCCCGACCTTAAAGAGCCACCCTGTTTTGGGCAGGACGTGTCTGCTTCTATCTTGCCAAACAGCAGCACTAAGGCGCTAATTAGGTGCAAGGGACAGCACTCCTTAGGACGGGCATATAAAAATCCCCTGGTAGCATTAGCGTCATCTCCTTTTTTCTTCTCCTGCGGGAATTTTATTATTTGAAGTAATTCCTCCCTCCCTGCCCCTAATTCACCTTTTCTGTCTCTTCACCACACCGCTCGGACACACCCCGGGAGGGCAGCCGCGTACGTGGCCATTTTGCGACTAGGTGCCGCGGGGGTTTCGGGGCGGCGGCGGGTGCTGCTCCGCACGGTGATGTCACCTGGCGAGGGCAGAACGAGAGAGCAGCGTGGACTGCCTTTCTCGTCCCGACGTGCCTGCTCCTGACATAGTATACACTGGCCCGGGGGAGACAAGGGGAAACAAGGGGCGCCCCGGCGCAAAGCACTGGGCGAGGGGCGAGGTGAGGGGCTCTCGGCCGCTCGTCCGTCCGCAGACTGTAGATAGGGGCGGGCGGCTAGCCGACTCCCTCCTAGTTATCGCCGGCACAGGAAAGAAGGAGGAGGAGATTTTTTTTTTTTCCCCCACCCTCCTCCTCTCTCTTTTCCAGCCAGTAAAGAGTGTGCCCCTTTGAACCGCTGGGACAGCGCCTGCGGCTGCACACACACAGAGGCACAGGCACACACCCCTCTGCCGGCTATAAAATACGTTCCGAGCCGGGCAGAGGCGAGTAGAGCGCGTCTCCCAGCGGGACGAGGCGGCGGGGACGGCTGCCGCCCGGCCAAGCCTGCCAGCTGGCTGCCGTACCCCCCTGGGTGCCGTACCCCTGGGTGCCATGGCGTGCACGGAGCGCTGCCGCTGCTGCGTGGACAGCAGGCGGCATAGCAGCATCCTCTACAACATCCTCAGGAGCGAGGAGCGGGCGGCGTCGCCGACGAGGCCGGGGCCGAGGAGGGGGCAGGCGTCCCGCGGCTGCCCGTGCGGGTCGCGGCGACGTGTGGCCCTGAGGAGCCCGCAGGTGGCTTGCAAGGCGGCCTCGGCCGTGCTGGTGAAGACACTGCGCTTCGTCCAGAACGTGCCCTGCTTCCAGGAACTGCCCTTGGAGGACCAGGTCATGTTGGTCCGCAGTTGCTGGGCGCCCCTGCTAGTGCTGGGGTTGGCGCAGGACCGAGTGCACTTCGAGACGGTGGAGAGCTTGGAGCCCAGCATGCTGCAGAGGATCCTCACCACCCGGCGTCAGGGCGAGCAGCTCCCGCCGCGGGGACCGGCACCGGGCCGGCCGCAACCCGGCCCCAGCCCTCACCTGCCCTCGGCCGGCGAGATTCAGGCTATCAAGAGCTTCTTGGCCAAGTGCTGGAGCCTGGATATCAGCACCAAAGAGTACGCGTACCTCAAGGGGACCGTGCTCTTCAACCCGGGTGAGTGACCGTGGCGGGGCGGCGGGGGTCTCCTCTCATGGGGAGACGGGTGTCGGGCAGAGAGCCGGCTAACCGGGAGAGACCGCCTGTATTCCCAGCGAAGAGGGCCGAACCTGAGCATTTTTCTCAGGCGGAAAGAGGTTGAGGAGGGCGACGCGGAGGAACCTTTCACTCCACTGTCCCCTACTCATGGCCCCGCTGGCAGGCAGCAGTTATAACGGTCGCTCCCCGCCTATCGTTATCAGCTAGAGGGGGTCCGGCTGCGGCTCAGTCGGGGTTCCCGAGGGCTGGACCCTTCCATAGAGGCACAAATCAGAGGCAGTCTCTGAGGGACAGTTAGAAGCCAGCAGTTGTTCCCTGTTCGTTTCCGAGCGGGGTCTGGAGGCATCTCCTCAGAGGAGGGCGATCGGAGCGGGGGACGCTCCTCGCTGCCGGTCACCGGCCGTCGGAGGGTGGCGGGTCTAAGTGTGCTCTGCCGGTGAGGTTTGCACCGAATGGGAAGAAAGCTTCTTCGGCTTTGTGTGTAGCGTTTATGATGTCTTTTGTTTTATTGTTGGGTTGGGTTTTTTTTTTAACCTTTGAGCCATCATCTGTGCTTGTGGAGACTCCACAGATGTATCTCTATCGAGTGACAGAACATGGGTGGCTGGAAGGTTGGACACGGCATTTCCTAAATATGCCACTACCGTCTGAAGGCGGGACGCGGCTCTTCCTGTGCTCCCATTGTCAAACTTAAGACTGAAAAGGAGAAATTCTGTACACTTCATCCTTATTATGGTTCACCAGAAAACTGTCATACTCCGGCATTAGAGCTTCTTGACACTTGTAATCTGGAGCTGTTCAGAAACAGTTGTCAAACGATGTCTTTAATGTGAATAATGCATTTCATAGAAGTGACCAAGCTAAGAAGTTATTTTTATTTTCTTCCCTGTTGCTTACAGATTGCATTTGTCACTCTAAAGGTGTTTCGGGGAGCATTCTTCAATCAAAGGTTTTATTTTATCAGGTTTTATGTGACAAGTTAATTTTGACAAACATTGTATTTCAAGATTGTGTAATGAAGGGTATTGAATGTCCAGAACACCAATGTAAGATTTTGAATTGCCCTATAAAATTTGTTGATTCCACATACGAGAAGTCCTCCAGCAATTAAATTTGTTTAACTGAGTGATAAATACAATCTGTAAGCTGTTAGTAGTTTTTCTGTGAGAACAATGTTGTTTTATGGATAAAACCTATGTAAACACAATCGTTTGTTTTCTTTCCAGATCTACCTGGTCTGCAGTGTACACAGTATATTGAAGGACTGCAGAGGGAAGCACAGCAAGCTCTAAATGAGCATGTCAGACTCATTCACAGAGGTGATGAAGCCAGATTTACCAAGCTGAATGTTGTTCTATCCTTGTTAAGATCTATTAATGCTAATGTGATTGCTGAACTATTCTTTAGGCCCATCATTGGAGCAGTGAACATGGATGACATGCTTTTGGAAATGCTTTGTGCAAAATTATAAAGGTGTGTAAAATAATGGAAATAAATCCAATACAAAGGAAGCTGGAGAGCAGAAGAGTGTAAACTACTGTAAATAAACTAAGTTATTGTTTTTACATAGATAGTATTTTTGTATTCCATAATAAAATATTCTTCAAGTTATGAAATTAATTTTTATTAAACACAGTGCTTTTGGAATAGGTTTATAGCCATCAAAACAAGCTTTAAGGTTGTGGAGAATGTTCATATCCAAAATCAACTGGTGATTCTTTTACCATCTCTCTGAATAAAGATCATACTTGCTATATTGTACTTTCAAGGTGAGTAATCCCTGCTTTTTCAAGATAAGCAACAGTCTGGGTTTACATTTTAAACATAACTGGCATACAGAAGGGGGAATGAACAGGCAAGTTACTTTGCCTATTTCTGTAATAGTAGACAAGGGTGCTGTAGTCAGTTTTACTCATAGTTCAAACACTGACTCTATGACAAGCTTACTACACTCAGTGAACTACTGTTGCCTTTAACATAGTTGAAGCCTATAAAGAATGCTGAAGAAAATATTAACCTAAGGTTTTCTGCCATATGTTTTAGGAATATTTTGAGACATAAAGTAGCTTGACCAGCTCTAACATTTGCAGAAAACCATTCCACTCAACATATGCTGTGCTCCAGAAGAGTAAAGCAATTCTTTCTCCAAAACAGCAAGCAAACAAAACCACCTCTAAAAATACCCAAACAGCTAATAGTGAACTGGGTCAGAAGAAATACTAGTGTGCACTCCACACTTTCCTTTTCATCTAGGTAACTGCTAGCTAGGATTTCAAAAGCCAGATTCTCCAGACTACTTATTCCTGTAGAAGTACAAAATTATTATGGTGACACATGGTGTACCACTGGTACATCCATGAGAATTTGTCAGCTAGAATGAAGAGGTTTTGATTAAGCACTGAGCTTACACATTTTGTTTGCTTTTTGTTTGGTTGGTTTGGTTTGTTTGTTTTCTGGGTTTTTTTTGTTGTTGCTTTGTTTGTGGGTTTTGTGTGGTTTTGTTTTGTTTTTGTCTTGGACTTGGTCCTTTTCCCCAAAGCAGTTGTGCTTTTATTGGGAAAAAAAAAATCTTATTTTAAAAAGGAAAATATATGATTTAAAGGGGATTAATTTCATGGTTTTCCTTCTTTTTGTGCAGTTTTCTAGCCTTTTCCCTGCAGAATGGAGAGAGAAATGTTCTGGTGTAAAATATGTCTGCAACTCTGTGTGTCAGTCACATATCTGTTGATCACTAGCAATAAGGTGCTTTTTATAACACAGTTGAGACAGTTACTCTCCTTAATAGGAGATGTGCAGAGGAGAGTTGAGTGAGTTTGAAGAGCTTTCTTTTGCTGCCACCTTGTTGCAAAGGATACTCACAGCTCCTGCCCTTAGGTAAGGAGCAGGGGGACACTTGTTTTGTACCTTCCTGGATAAAACTTACAGAAAATGGAGAGGTGAGCAAACATTTCTAGGGGAGCAAGTTAATCCATAAGTATTATCAATTAGATTTGTATTGCCATGGCAACAATAATCTGACCATTGGCTAAGATACAATTACTGAACAAATGAAACAAAGCTAGAAATACAGTCTTTATCCTGGAAAGCAATGTTATAGCTTAAATGCACACTCTTCTAGAGCTCCCCAAAAGTTCTAAACAAGAAGTGTATAAGTATATAACAACAATAAGTATGTAAGTTACATACTCTTCACTACCAGTTCAGACCATAATAACAGCAGACTTAGTCTTTATATTAAAGTTGATGCTTTTATATGTACACACATATAAAATGCATGTAAAATACACACGTATAACACTTGTAAATATTTATAGCTAATATCTACATCTGGAGAATATTTACTGTGTATGTGTAAATGTTCTGTGAGTTTATAGTTCTGTGAGCAATAGTTTCTGATCATCATAACTTCTAACATATCTGTAACATAAATACATGTTTATGGTTCCCTTTTTCTGTAAACAGCATATGACCTAACAATAGTTAGCTATCAAGGATGCCTGACAAAGAAATGTCTTTCCACAAAAGCAAAAAGCATTATGATAAAACTTTTAAATAGTGGTTAGCAGCAGATAATGAATTTTGGATGACTAAAAAAAAAATAATTCAACAGCTTCAGATTAAAAGAGCTTTATCTCTACTGAAAATTTGTTATTGTGCACTCTAGTAATCAGGGTCTTTTCTTCTGAGTGGTGGAAGAGACTTGTTGGCAGCACTCCTAAGAAAGAATGGTAATTGCTGAGCCTTGGTCACATTGCAGGCAAGAATTTTCAATGGATGTCACCTTGAGGCAGTTTGAATCTATTGTGCCACTAAATACTAAAGCTTTCATGAATCTGGTGATCCTGCTTACATCTCCAGGTTTGACATCTGAACAAATTCCATATTCTGCTCAATTTTTCTGAAGTTGTGATGAAAAATATTGATTCTGTGTACAATGAATCCATCTTGAACTTGCTGTACTGTTACCAGCTTTCTCTTGGATCAGCTATACTGTTAGTCATTTAGCTGTTGTCTATTCAAATGGAAGCACCTAGGAACAGTAAGTAGAAAAACTGAATGAGAAAACCAATTTATCAAGCCTTTCACCAGAGAACTGGAAAAAGAAAAGTGTCTTCTCACAGGTCAGAGGAACAGGAATGACAAAGCAAGAAATTAAAGACTTGTAGGGAGGAAACAAGCTGAAGACTTAGAGATCCCTTCAGGAATGTGAGAGAAGAGACTAGTATGGAAGAGAGTGGGAAAAGGTCTGTTTATAGTGCAGGGACAATGTGCCAAATGCTGACTGGAAGCAGAAATTGTAACTCACATCCCAGAGCTTGAGCAAAAGGGTGCCTGTGAGAGGACTCTGTCTCAAGTCCAGAAAATATTGCAGAGCAGGGAAGAACCTACCCTATAAGCTGACTCAGAGGAGGACACAGGTATCCTCACAGACCACTGGGACTGGGTGGCCTGTTCTCCCTGGTGCCACTGCTGAAGAGGAGGTTGTAGTGGTAGCTATGCAGGAATGAAGAGCAAGTTGCTCAGCCTTTGTCCATGAGCATATAATACTTGCAGAAGTAAGCAAAACTACTCTGTGGCCCCAGACCTTTGACCCTGGCTGCTCTATGACACAGTTTTCTACTGGGTAGGAGAAATACTGAGCTAGACACTTTTCTGCCCCAACTCAGCATTGTGCAGTGTGGGCAAACTTTGAATTGGAAAGCTCATATGTCCATGCTTTCTGCTGTGACCCAAGAGCTGGTCTCTTCTGGCCATGCCTGTCAGCAGGGGTAGGACAACCCATCAGAGGCATCAGGTAGGCAAGAGATAGTGGGAAGCTGGACCTAGGTGAAGGATGCTTCAATGATAATGTAACTGTTGCTAGAAGGAGTGAGGGTCAAGGCCCTCTGGCAGCTTCAGGTGCCTGAAGGGGTAATGGATGAGACCACCATTTGTCAATTACCTGGAACACCTGTGGAGGTAAAAGTCTGCCCCAACCCTGCCTTCTGCCAAGCAGTGCTGTCAGCACAACATTAGATTTCTATAAATCTTTGCTTGGATAGTCTTTTTAATAGTTCAAACTTTGCAGCACTTTGCTGTTGTGGATAGATTATAAATGCTGTTAATACCTAATAAAGAGTAACTTTGCTCCTAAAGGTGTGGTTCTGCATAAATAAACATAAAAATCATAAAAACATACATTTTCTAGTGTTGAAGTGACCACATATACCATCTTGAATTTATTTAATTTCTCATTTTCATTTGTCTTCAAAGATATAACTGATTCCTCTATTAGACCTTCTGGGAAAAAAAGATATACAAAAAATAGAAAATAAAATAATAATTTTATTTTTTTTTTAGCAGTTAGAAACCTAGCTGTTGATATGTTTTTCCTTTACTGAAAAAAAGTCCTGAACATTGTGAGCTTTTAGATGAAGCTTGAGTTCTTCATGCATATGTTGCCTTAGCACTTTAAACTTTTATTTTAAATTATGGAAATCTAATATTTTAAATCTGAAATGTACACAGGTAAGGTTCAATAAGTGAAACAGCTACAGACTGGCAAAGGAACTTTGACAAAATTGTCCTTAAATCAATCAGCACTGTGAGGTCATAGGGCTATAACTTGTTAGCTGTCAGTGTCTGCAAATCCACAGGTTAGTTGTATTTTTAAAATAAATCAGTAGTAATTTCACTGCTATGTCAGCAATAAAACTGGTCCAGCTTCTTTTAGATATTCACACCATGCCTAGATGTAGGTAAATAACCACAAAAGTATTTATCCAAGCACACGTTATACAGGCACCTTTTCTTCTCTTTGTACTTATAATATTTACTTCTTTTACACACACAGATATACATAGCAAATATAGCAGGAGAATTTATATTTTCTTTTTCTAGTGGGGTGGGCTAAAAGAAATGACAGAAAAGTCAGTAAAGCCTGAAAGGGTAGAATAGAGTTATTCAGAAAGGAATTTTTTATACATGTAACAATGTTCATGCTAGCAGGCCTGCTGCTCCAGATTTTAAGTACATAACTAATATCTGCCATCTTTAAATAAGAGCTAATGAAACAAAACTAATTAACGTCTCAAAGAAAGAGAAGATCCAGTTTATTTTCTCTTGGTTGTCAGATTTTTTTCGAATTTTTGAAACTGAAATGAACAGTGAGGACTGAGACCAGATGACCAAAATGATGAGTACTGGAATTAGAATGGTCCTTTTGCCTCCCTTCCCCTTCCCTCTCCTCTTTTTCTTGCCTTTCCCTTTTCCTTGCTGTGCCTTGCCTTTCCTTTCTTTCTTTGTTTGGTCTTTTTTTTTTTTTTTTTTTTTTTTTTTCTCCATCTTATTTTTACCATATTAGGAAGCCACAGGAACAGATAGGACTCTGTTGAAAAAGTTCCATATTAGCAGGCAGCAGTAATCCAGTGTGCTACTCTTTTGTCAAGGACTCTGTCCTGATGAACCAGAGCTGGAGGTGGTCTCTAGTGAGGGCTTCTAGGAAACTGAGGAGCAGTGCTGCATTTCTAATGTTTGGAATTATTAGATGGAAACCCTTCTTCTCAATCAACTGACTCTCAAATAAGGTAAAGAGAGAAAAATCCTGTTGCAGGTGGGACCTGAGCTGATCTGAGCCAGGAAAATCATCTGTTCCCAAACAAAATGAAATGACTGAGAAAGCTTTTATGACCTGTAATGTGTAACTTATTTCTATCTAATTTCCAGACAAACTAAACTACACAAAATTGAAGCATATAGGAATGATGTTTGAGTGGGCTCAACAATTAAGAAGTCCCAAAGCTCAAGGAGCTACCACTTTTAAACTATTTGTGATAGCTTCTTTATGTCACTTCTGTGATATTCATGTTATGAATAGAACACTTCCACTGACATTTGCTATGGACAAATTATTACAACCCAGTTAACATTCAGTAACTGTTTAAATTAAGTGAATCATACAGCTGAACTTTAAGACAAGTGGTGGAAATCAGTTGGCACTAGTTATTCTATATAGAAATTCTGCTCAGAACAGCTCAGACATTAAGATTCCAGCTCAGCTGGAAGAACTGTGCCCTCCTGTGTCTGGATGCACACTAGCTACAGCCTGGCTCTGCTCTGGGGTGAAACCAGTGTGTGTGCCAGTGGTCTCCTCTCAGTTCTCTTCACAACACCACCTCACAGTGCTTTGTCTTTTGTAGGAAGGACATCAGATATGCACTGAAAGTAAGTTCTGACTCCTTCCATTTAGGCTTTGGAGTTGGACAATCAGGAAACCAGACCCTCATGAACACTGCAGCCCTCCCTGGTTACTGAAGATGTATTGTGGAAGGGGCAGTTGACTGCATTTCTCAGTATTGAGTGATACATGTGTCTGTTATCTATATATATTCCACTTTTTATCACTTCCTTACATGTTGAGACAAACTTCTGAAAGTATTTTCTACCTTATTTATGGAGCAGACCTGAAACCTTTATAAGCATAAGGCAATTACTGAGAGCACAACGTAGGCACTCCTTACTCAGTTTTGCTTGGCTTCCACAGAATCCAGCATGCTTGAGCTTCCTATGTTCTTAGTGTCTCCTTAAAATAAAACATAGAAGGATAATGCAACAAAGAAACAAACATTTTATTTTTTTATTTTTTCCCCCATCAGTTATTTTATTACAGAACACTAAAAGTGACAGGAAAAAAAAATGAAGAGAAGCGGTAAAGCTGAAACAGGTTATAAATTATAATAGATGTATCTCCTGTTCTTCTAAATAGTCATAAGGCTGGAAGGGATTTTAGGTGATGATCTAATCTATCGTCCTGTCCTGACAGGATGAATTATACACCATGTCATACCTGACAAGAGCTTGTCTAACCTGTCTTTAAAAGTTTCAGTGATGTGGTCTCTAAGACACCCTCATTCAGTCTATTTCTATCACTATGCTTAAAAAAGGAAAGTTGTTCAGGTATCGAAAATTACTCTTCTGTATTGTAACATAACCCCTTGTTTTCTTAATTTATTCATCAGCCATATAGTTAAATTTTGTGGTAGAAGATGCTTGCATATTTGAAGGATATTAATCTTAAATTTTGTGGAAATCAACTTAACTTGGATTCTTTAAACCACCCACATTTTCTAGACCTCTTACCTCTTCTGGATATCCATTTGGACATCTTTCCTGAACTGAACTGCAACTCTCAGATTTCCTATTGGAATGGAAAAAAAACCCCAAACAAACCATCAAACAACTTATGAATTATATTCTACCATCTATTTAATCTATTTACACTATTTTGTAATATTTTTTTTTTAAACAACTGTCATGGTTTAGGGTCAGGGTGCCCCTCAGACCTATAACAGATGTTCTCTGTTAACCCCTCTCCCTCCCCAAAAGGGAAGAGAAAGGAAATAAAGGAGAGAGACTTAGCAATTAGGAAAGGAAACTAAGAACAGCTTTAATGAAAATAAAAATCATTATAGAATAGATACAAATATGTACAAAGCCAGCATCAAACCTAACCCTCCCTAATGGTAATTGCCATCACTGATGCTGTGAAGCAGTCACTGGGAGAGTCCCACACTGGGCCCCGCAGCAGATGGGAGCTGTGTTCAGGAGCTGGATCCTGGTACCAGATTCAGGAACACACCAATTGGGATCAAAGGCAGAACAGACACAGTCCTCCTTGGTGCTCCAAGGAGGAGAGCCCCCCCCCAGAGCTTTATATATTGAATATGATGTCTATGGGATGGAACACCTTGTTGGTCATTTGGTTATTTTTAGACCTGTCCTGTCTGTTCCTCCCTCCAGGTGTGGTCTTTCACTTTCTGCACCCCCCAGTGTAGTACACAAGATCCAGCAGTGGCCTTGGTTTGCACACCAATCCTTGGTAGTAAATCTAAACATGGGGTGTTATAACTGTTACAAGCAGACACTACCTGTGAGAACATGCTGCTAACTTCAGAAAGTTAGAAAAGAAACTGAGCTGAAAAGTAACATCAGTAAAAAAACTTTCTGTTCTCATTTAAACAGGACAACAGCAGAGTGAAGCATTTATAGAAATATTATAGAAGTCTAACACTTCCTGCTATTCATTAACTAGGGTTAAAATGTAGTATTTGATGATAAATGCAGATCACATATATTTGAAATATCTCTTGAATTTTCTTTTGTTGAGTTGGTCTTTACACTTGTGAAATTTAAAAACTAGACTGGTCAAAACTGTCAGAAATATTCTAGGACTCTTCTTAAATTGTCAGTGAGGGTTGGTAAATTTGGTGGATGGACAATTTTAAATGCCTAATTGCCTTGAGTCTATGAAATTCAGTGCATTACATTAGTTCATTAAAATATCAGCATATGCCATTGTCTCAATGACCTTTATTATGTTTTCCTGAGATAAAGAGGTTCCACTTAACAATGGAATTTACTTCTTTAAACTATCTTAAACAATAGAAGGGAAAGAAAAGGAGAAAAGGAACCAAGTGCTTGTATAACATAGCAGTTCTGCAGGAATTAGTATGCAGAGACTATAAAAGGAAAATGGCTAATCTCAACTGCAACATGCCCAAAGAAGCATGCTTTACGTCAAAAGTTAAACACTATCATTACTGCAGACCTTTTACTTCTCAAATAACACAGGCTTTTATACATCAGAAATTTTGCTAGAGATTAGGAAAAAAAAATGAAATGAAATAAAATAAAAAGAAAGCAGGAAGATTAAAGGAGCATATGATGGCTGCTATAGAGCCTGGCAAAAGCTGCAACACAGCAAGTCTCTCTGTGTCTGCTGTGCCATACTCTGTCAAAAGCAGCTCCCAAATGTGATGAAGGAAATGTTAACATTTCTAATCTTGGAAACATTCAATGGTGCCATCTCAGTTTCATCGAAGCTAGTAATAAAAAGCATCCAGAACCCTTTAGCTTGTGAGATTTCAGTGAAAAACAGATGTTGCTGCTCCATGCATTGTCAGAGACCTGCACTGACTTCTTCCACAGAGAGTCTGGACTTCCTATAACCCCATCATTATCTCTAACAGCAGCCTGACATTTCCACAGTTTTTATCTGCTGAATTGCTGATATTGCTCAACATCATGCTTTTCTGAACATTAAACTGTTTAAAACTAACACAGTATTAACATATCCCTGTTATGGCTGGAGAAGAGAGTGGATTCTGTTCATATACATCCTAAGAAATCAAAAGAAAAAACAAAAGCTGAAGCCTATTTCAGAACTTCACAGAAATGTAAACAAAAAAAAAAGTGCAGCTCAAAAATCAAGGGAATTACACTAATCAATATTCACCTTAAGCCTGTGAAAGAGCAATTGGGATCCATGCTGACATTATGAAAAGCTTTCTTTCTTGCTCATGTATTTTTCAATAACAGGCTTATTTTCCCTCTCTCTTGAGACTGGAATAGCCAATTAAGATTTTTAGACATCTATGGATTTTTCCAGTAATCTGCACGGTGAATATTAATTACAGTGCTGCTTCATGGAAGTCAGCATTTTTAGCTATTGTGTTCTGTGACATCCTTCAGTTTTCCTTGAAATCTGATTCTTTTTAATCTATATCAAGATATTATATTTTTCTTAGTTTAAATAGTTTTCTCCTTCAAAATATTTTCTGTATAAATATTGGTATAACACCATAATTCCTGTTGAACAACTATTTCCATGACTATCACATGCACAAATCAAACAAATTTTGTGTAACTAAGCAAGTCCTCATTAATATGCCTAATTATTCATTTAGTAGAGCAATCACTGCTTACACATGAAGTTTTGACTTAGACATACAAGGTAATCTTTGTACCTTTAAGAACCTTCTGCCATTTATAACTCACCTTTATCTGACCTTTCATAATCTAACAAATAGCAGAATCATAGAATCATAGAATGGCCTAGGTTGGAAGGGACCTTAGAGATCATCTAATCCAACCTCCCTGTCATGGGCAGGGACGCCTCTCAACTATATCATGCTACTCAAGGCACTGTCTAGCTTGGCCTTGAACACCTCCAGGGAGGGCCTGCCACAACATCTCTGGGCAGTCTGTTCCAATGTCTAACCACCCTCATACTGAAGAATTTCTTCCTAAATTCTAATCTAAATCGATTCTCCTTCAACTTAAACCCATTTCCCCTTGTCCTATCAGTCACTGCTCTAGTAAAAAGTCTTCCTGTAGGTTCCTTTCAGGTATTGGAAGGCAGCTATCAGGTCACCCTGTAGTCTTTTCAAGATTTAACACAAGAATGTGTTAAGATATATTGTTGTATTTGAGTAGTTTTAATGAGGAATTAAAAATCTGCACATTATGGTTACATTATTTCTGACAAGTGAAACAAATCTGTCTTGTCAAAAGAAAGAACTGCATCCAGGAAGTTAAGCAGCAGATCTGCATAGGCTTATTAAAAACTGGTCTTCTGTTAGAGGAATTTGGAATTTAAAATTCCAAGTATATCATGACAAAGTATATCATGCCAGATCTGACAGCTCAAGGCAAGGCTGCTAACATTCTGTGTCCCCAGGTACAATTGGTAGTGAGGCTGGAAATGTTTTCCCAGCAGGAACCCCCACACAGGGCATGCACCACACATATACAAACAGCTGCCTGTGCAGGTCACAGATGGATACTCAGGGCATTCAAAAAACATAGGCAGCACCAACAGCCTCATCCTGGTCTCCTTTATGTCTGGGCAGGACAGAGGACCATCAGTAAGAGGCTGTGTACCTATGCACAAGGTGGATCCATTCAGCATCTAGGCTTACTCCATCTCAGATGATGGCAACTGGACATATAAAGGCCCAAGGTTGAGGCCCAACTCCAGTTGCCAGCACCACAGATCCCCTCACAGACAGACACACAAACACTCACACGCATGCACACAGAGGTTGTAGAGCCCCTTACAGGAAAGCAGTTGAAGGTTGCCTTCAGTAAGTAGACAGGCAGACTGTGATGTTCAAGTGCATGGAAAGGCCAGACATATGCACTAACCAGCCCTAGTTTACTTGCAAACAGATGCTTTCACTCCCTTATCCCTCCATATGTTCCTTCCCAGATTGCCTAAATCCTTTCCTTTTTCTCACCTTTGATTCGTCCCTTCAACATCCCATAGTAAATCCTATAAAATCCTAAAATTTTCTTCCCAGCATCCCATAATGCATCTCAGCCCAAGATGTCCAAAAGGTAATTCACAGAGCTGTTCCCAGTGGCTCATGGTGGCAGTTTTCACATATGCTCAAGAGACTTAGGTTCTGTTGGGACAGCTATGGGAGAAGCCTGGACAGGCTGCCCCTTTCTTTTGAGTCTTCAATTTTGGTTCTTCCCTGTCTGCTAGTGTGACCCTGGGAACTGATGAGCTAATTGCTCCTGGGATGGCCCCAGCAGTGGATGGTCATAGAATCATAGAATGTCAGGGGCTGGAAGGGACCTTGAAAAATCATGGAGTCCAACCCCCCTGCCATAGGATCACCTAGACCAGATCCCATAGGAATGTGTTCAGGCAGATTTTGAATGTCTCCAGAGAGGGAGACTTCACAACCCCCCCAGGCAGCCTGTTCCAGTGTTCTGTTACCCTCACAGTGAAAAAATTCCTCCTCATGTTTACATGAAACTTCCTATGCCTCAGCTTCCATCCATTGGCCCTTTTCCCATCATTGGGCATCACTGAGAAGAGCCTGGCTCCATCCTTCTGATACTCTCCCTGTACATATTTATAAACATTGATGAGGTCATCCCTCAGCCTCCTTTTCTCCAAGATAAAGAGACCTAGACCCCTCAGACTTTCCTCATAAGAGAGATGTTCCACTCCCTTCAGCATCTTTGTGGCTCTGTGCTGGACTCTCTCAAGCAATTTTATCATTGAACTGGGGAGCCCAGAACTGGACACAATACTCCAGATGTGGCCTTACCAGGGCAGAGTAGAGGGGCAGGATTAGCTACTAGGAAGATATTTTTTACTGTAAGGGTGATGAGACACTGGAACAGGGTGCCCTGAACGTCTGCAGATGATCCACCCCTGAAAGTGTTCAAGGCCAGGCTGGATGAAGCTCTGAGAAACCTGATCTAGTGGAAGATGTTCTTGCCCATGTCAGGGGATTTTGAACTAGATGTTCTTTAAGGTCCCTTCCAACCAAAACCATTGTATGATCCTATGATTCTATGATACAGTGACCAAAATTTCAGTAAGACTGAAAAAAATGACTTCATCTCCTGCCTTTAAAAATGCACTACCATCACTACAAAAATAGATATTTTTTCTGTATTCCTTTGAAAAAGTACAGGATGACACCATTTTCAATAATTTTTTGTAGAGCATAGATAATTTAATCACCAAAATTACATCAGTTATCATCCTGTCTACATTTGTTAGTTTTGGGGGCGAGTTACTGAGGAGATGTGATGATGGTGTTTCAATGTGTGCAAAGGCAGCTTCTGAGTTCTAAGCACTTCCTGAAAGTTACATTCCTCCATGTAATTTAACAGTGTCATTCTTACCTCCTCCATTCTACTTTGTCCGACTCATTTTAGCTGCAAAAAAAAATGTGAATAAGAAAAAATGATCTACTGTGTAATTTCAAAGCAATGTCAGTAAGCTAGCAATCAGGCTAAAACGAGACCCTTAGTTAGTATACATTTATCCAACTCCACTGATTTTTCTACAGGGAAAAGTAACTTTAGCAGAACATGGCCCATGGCATGATTGACATTTCACATAGACATGGTGCCACATCACCCATCACCCATCCCCAGGGGTATTTCAACATAGCTTCTGAGCACCACATTCAATTGACAGCTTCCATGTTCAGTTGTGGTGTGAGAGAACTGAGTAAAAATCTGATTTATATTTCAAGAGCTTAACAGTTTCCTCAGTGGTAAAGGTGTTAGAAGTGGATCTAAAAGACACTTATCCCAAACTGCAAAGTAGTGTTAAAATCAATGGGTAAGACGTTGTCAAGCACCTGAAAAAAGGCCTTGCTTACTCTGCCCCAGAGCAATCCATATTAGTTCTTGTTTAATGTTGTGCCTAGTGGGTGTGCAAATGCTTCATAGGATAGTGAGAGTTGTCATGTTATATTTGCCTACATAACATGCTGAAAGTATTCCCAGATGCAGTGCAGTTTAAACTTGTAATTGAAGTCCTCTGGCACAACTGAAGTCAGTTAAAAAAAATAAAGCATTACTATATTTATGACAACTGCAAGAGTTGGGATAATTTGAAGATATTGTAGAGATTACACTAATAAAGTAACGTCCTCAAGTTCTGTGTTTCTCAACAGGCATGTATAAAAGTGAGCATTTTCAGTTAGTCACGACTAATATCCAGAATAAAACTCCCTTTCTTCAACTCATAGTTTAATCTAATTCTCTGCAAAAGGTAGTCATAGCAGGTTTAGAATTACATCAGTTCTTTTTTTCTTTTTTTTTTCTTTTTAAAAATGGAACAGGAAGAAGAAACCAGATTATAATGGAATTGTTTGATCTAGAAGCTAGACATGATATCAAGGCTAGTACTGCAGAACATATAATAGCATTTTCAACCTATAAGGAGCTTGATCTTATCTCTTATCTTCAAAGGAAATACCTTTAGCAAGCTGGTGTTTGCTACTGTAGAGAAAGGTATGGATGGATGTTAGGAGAAGACCTGAGGGAAGAATTCTGCCTAGTGAGTTACCAACACCTACACATTGCAGCATTTAGATTTTTTTTTTTTGGAAGCTTCTCACCCAGATACTATCCAGCCCCATCTGTGCTCAGCTTGAGAGCTCTGCTCTAGCCAGAGCTCAAAGCTGCAGGCCAAATTGGAGATGCATGAACTGATCAAAATTTCCTCTAATCCTACCTCAAGAATAAGTGACTGAAATGAATTCCATCAACTCTGTACATTTGCAGCAGTGCCCCTGGCGAATTCAAACTGATTGGCTTATTGCCATAATGGTTTCAGAAATGTATTGCACTATAAATGCATGAGTTCTTCACAGTAGAGCATTACAATCAAAATTCCTACACATCTACACCTGCTATTATTTAAATAGCTCACTGCAGCTCCATTGAACATGGCACTTTATTACAATGTATTCTTATCAAGAAAATCAAATAGAAGAGGACAAAGGGCTAAAATTGCAAGAAAATGAGAGCATAATCAAAGAAAAAATATAGAATGCTTTGGGATCTCTACTTTTATCCTCACAATATTAAATCATTATTTTCTAGTCAGTAGGGAGAATGCGAATGACTAAAAAGGTTAAATGTAAGTTTGCTGTGCTGAAACAGACACTAACAGGTAAAAGAAATTGAGATTTCTTAAGAATCTTGACTGAGCCTCCCAGAGAATTCAACATATCTAAGATTTCACCCCAAGTGATTAAAAGTGTCCAACAAGAATTCAAAATAAGTTTAATAAATTTTCTTATTCATAACTTAGAGTACTATGTAAATCATACCCTGCTTTTAGAGAGGGAAAATATATTTAAAAATATGATGTATATCTAAAGTCTCTAAGGGGAAGCAGTCCAGCTGCAATGAGTGTTCTGCATCTATATGAAGGAAAGGCTTGTGTTTGAACCATTAATCTGTTGGTTTGTAGTTTTTTGGTTTTTGGTTTGTTTTTGTTTTTGTTTTTCAAATATATGTAGAGATAAAATCCTCTGAGAAAGGGTAGTTCTACAATTTTTAAAGATTCAAGAACTGTGTGCATTTGACAGTAATTTCATTTGAAAAGTAATCCATTAATTATTTTTTTATAGTCAGTCATCTTTCTTAATATCATTGAAAGAAGAGGTCCATTTTTGTTTTTAAATTGCTTGTCTATTTTCTTCTTTATATTTTAACTTTCATGAGTACCAATATGAAGTAGAAAGAAGTAGGTTTGATTGACAGCATTTTTCCCCTCCTGCCTCAATAAGTTCTTTTGCAGATTGTGTTAAAAGATGCCATGTTCCATTTCAGCTCAAAACAATTTTGAAATTATCTGTGAAGTAGAATTTTCATATTTTGTACAGCTTTAATCTTAAAGTTATTTTCCCCAGATATCAAGTGAAATATTTGTACACATTTAGAAAACATTTTCCATTGGATATTCTTTCCTGGCTAATAATTCTCCAGTTTGCCAAGATATTACCTGATCTTGGCTTCTTTCAGTCAAGTCTTGGAAGAGACTCCTCAATGTCCCACAGAAAGGATTTAGTTTAAAACCCATGATGATAAGGTTTCCAATGGCACACTAATATGTAATAATAACCATCTTTACACTGTCTCTTCATAGTCCATCTGACTGCTATTTTGCATGTAATTTACTCAGCTGATTTATAAAAACAAAAAAATGGTTATTGAAATCTAAATTCTCAAAATATTTAAATTCAATGTTCTTACAT
Organism: Corythornis vintsioides; assembly: GCA_025447755.1. Taxonomy (NCBI): domain Eukaryota; kingdom Metazoa; phylum Chordata; class Aves; order Coraciiformes; family Alcedinidae; genus Corythornis; species Corythornis vintsioides. The sequence goes on from JAOEGS010010032.1 coordinate 23,975, forward strand.
TGACTAGAAGAGAACTGCACGACTGTGTAATAACCTACTATATGTCTCTTCCTTTGCTACATTCATCCCCCAATATACTCATCCATTCCTACTCTCAAATATGTAATAGGAACATATCACTTTCTTGATAGTCACTATTGTACTTCCATGCCTTATTAATTGCTGACTGCTCTTGAAAACACAGGGGTCAGTGTCACTTTGTGCCTGTATTATAATTCTTAGGCTGAAAGGACTAAAGCTCAAGATTTTTTATATTAAGAAAGAGATTTTGTTCCTATTTGGATATCAAATGCAAATAGCAGAATATGTCAGATTCTTTCCCGATTACTACATACAAACTCCTGCTATATAATATACAAACTGCTCTATATCTCAACCCTCTCCAGTTCTTTCTCTATAGGCAGTCTCTATGGTATTGTTTTTCACAGCATAAATTGCAGTAATTTATGTCTCAATAATGTTCAAGTAATGAACATGAGAACAAGAATACTTTGCAATTTTAGTATAAGTCTCTCTCCAGGAGCTGAAGTTATGCTGAATTTATATTCTCTTTAGTAAATTCTTCACTATGTTAATTTTTCCCCAACTCTGTTGCCCATTTGTAAAGCACTCATGAGTGGATCAAATACTTGACATCTGAATTGTTTAAACTTTGACATGAAAAAAAAGTGATATTATTGCTAGAACTTTGTGACTTGGCAATAAAAAGGACCATAATTGAGATCCATGAATTGCTAAACATCATTTGAATTATGCATGCAAACTTTATAGAACAATCTATCAACTGATCATCTCCTTTTTGTCATTTGATGCATATTAATTTTATGCTCTATTGCTTCAGTTGCTATTCTATTAGAATGTTTACTGCTGTTTAAGGTATATTACTTCACAATAGAAATAAAATTTGTTGTTACATGGCAGTATTTTTTTCTTTTCAACATTGTAGCCTCCGTAAAATTTATTTCCTTCAAATTTAAATACAAGAAGATAATGACTATAGTGTTGTAACTTTTGTGATATGCAGGTGTATATATATATATATATTTAATTATTTTATTTTTAAAAAATAATTTAAAAATCAACAAGAAAAAATATCTGTGACCTCCTCCTTACGTTGTCTTCTGATTTATTTTTTTTTTTAAGATGGGTGGTAACGTGGAAGTTGAGAACCAACAGAATTTACTTGATCCAGGCAATGCAGACAGATGACGCAAATGCTTCACTTAGAGCTCCTAATTTTCATTAGGCCTAAGGGAGAATTAAATTAGTTATGTGGAATTTATACATATAGACAGGGCACCCTAGCCAAACAAAGGTCATCCACAAGCCATCCTCAGACCAGTTAAAAATACCTGCAGCTTTCAAACCAATATTGCAAGAAACAAGTAATTTTAATTTGCACATTAAAAATTTCTTATTTCTCTCAATATGATGCTGAATTTGATGTCTTATTTTCAAAAATAGGCTTCATCTAAATGTGCCTTTACACAGCATAACAGTGGTCAACATTACTCTTATCATTTGGATTAGGAGAATACTATTCAAGTGACTTTTCCAGTCACTCCCATTTACATTTTATCACACCATGGACAGGTCTTGAAGAGCAAGAGCTGGATTCCTTTCAGATGAAACTAAGCTGGGAAGTGAGCTCTGCTTGCTTCCAGGCACCAGATTCATGGAACTTGTAGTATTCACTAGTTCTTTGAGTATGCTTTGTCTTAGCTTCCACGGCAAGCAGTCCTGGAGCCTTTGTTCTCACCTGACACACTCTAGTAAGCCATCCCCAACAATAATCCTAGACTGCTAATGGAGAGCATCAAACAAAACCAAACCTGATGATAACTGATTAAGTAAAAGCTTTATTAAAATCTGTTTTGGAAAACCCTACATTTCACATACTCATTGATTGTAGAGGTTACTTCCCTCTCTCAGCTCTAATTTTGATACTATATCGAGAAAAAGGAGTATGAAAGATCTTTTGTTAAGAGAAGACACGTTTTACCCCTCACTTTTTCTATTGCCTTCTCAGTGTGCATTCACTGAACAGTCCTTGCATTTGACACCTTGAAAAATCTTCATGACATTATGTTCCATCTGGCTTTATAAACAGGTTGAGTCAAAGCACTTGTAAATTTGCTCCTTTTGTGTAGGATTAATCTCGTCCATTTGACGTTTCCAAATAACAAAATTACACTTCCACGGAGAAATGCAATTACAAAGTCTGCATAATGAGATGACATCTACATTTGCATGATTGACATATAAAATTAAAAGAGGTTACTATTGGCCATAGAAAGTACATGAATAAAACCAGAGATTCTTGGTAAAAGAAGGGAAGGGAATGCAGTTTTTGGTAATTGAGTGCTGTAAGTTCTAGGGGTTATAGGGGAGGTGCAGATGTGGACTAGGTCAGTTGTCGCCTGTGCCACATTGGTCAGAGTGACTGTGTCACAGTGGTTTCCTCCCCAGGATGTCCACTGAAGGTCACACAGGCTCACAGAGCAGTGGAAAGTGACTTTTGTATGGCACACTGAGGCTAAAGGTCCTAGAAGAAGTAAAAAAATATAACAAACAAAAATGAAACAACATCTGAGAGAGAACTGTTTTGGTTTGACAGTTACATATAAAAGGAGCAGTTCTCTGTATTGCATAGTCTTCTCTTAGAATATTAGGCATATTCCTATAAGTGAAAGAAGATATGCTGCTTCCATCAAAAGATACAGAAGAAATTAGTAGCATCTTGTTAAACAGAATCACTACCCTCAGAGCAAACTGTGGTATTTTACTGTCAGGGTTTAAACTAATAAAAACATTGATGCTTCTCCTCAACCAGTGTAATTTGTCACAAGGGAGTTTAACTTTTTTATTTAGTTTTCTCATACAATATTTCATAACTGCTGTTTCCCCTTACTGCAGCAGAACACTAAATTTGATGGAAATGTGTCTTTTCCTTTCCAGTCAAAATAGTCAATGTGCATTCTCAGCCTGTTTCAGAAAAATAAGGAAACAACAGGTCATAATATTAAAAAAAAAAGAAAGTAATATTTTCCCATTTTGAAATAGAAGATGTACTTTTAATATAGCTGATTTTAATACAAGGAAATACCTCAAATACAGTTCATTAGAGGAGTGTCCTAGGGAGTGTTGTTTTTACAACTATGTGGAAAATAGCTCTAAATTTACAATTAGCTATTTCAAGATAATCTTTTTTTTTTTTTTTAATTTGTACACTTAGGTTTACTTTCTATGAATACAAATAGGTAATGCATTTATGTAACTATAGCGTAATTAAAATAAATTTATATAATGTTGTATGTTTGCATGTATTTACATATATTTGATATTCTAGTAGTTGCTTTTTATTCCAGACTCTATTTGGACTCTAATACTGTAACTAGTAACAGGAATAGTAAAATAGCCAATCTTCTTGGTGTTGCTTTTGCAGCCCTCACCACATGCTCCCTCACTGTGATGAGAGTCTGGCTCCTCGCAGGAGTATAGATGTAGCACATCCCACGTGCCTTTTTTAATTACTGTGGATATGCCTGTCCATTCACTCTCTTTAAGGTCTGAGACCTCTCTTTAAGCTTCAGTGTAAATTTAGCTTTGATTTCTTACTGGAGTATCACATATATTTTACCTCTGCAAAACAGTGATGCAAGGTAATGTCACTGAACATTTACTCTGCAAGTAAAACTAGAACAAAACTTGTATCCTGCTCTCAGAAACTGAAGCCCTGCATTTTGTACACTCACATCTGAAATTCAGATTCATGTCTTGCTCTGAGTAAGGTAACTACGTTATACAACTAGCTAGGTCTCACAAAAATGTAGAAATGAGCTGACTTTATGCAGGTGTTTGCTGTTTAAGTTTACCTGAAGGGTAGAATTACACAGCTTTAAAACACAATTTTACTACATAGTGCTGTTAAGGATCTGTCAAATGTCACATCTCCCGCAGACAAGCTTCTGAGGAGCAGGGTATTTCAGTGTGTGTGCAAGGGAATGCGTTAGGGGAGGTGGTTGGAGGATGCCTTTGAAACCTGTCTAAATAGTCTAAGGACTCATTCTTGTTTGACATCCATTTGTTATCATTATCAAAGCCTCCTTGCCTCCCTGTGCTCTGAAGTCCCAGATCTAAATGACATTTTCTTGCCCACTTGCCAGATTTCAAAAACTAGTATACCACTAAGCCACATTCAAGACACTAATTTTCTTGCAAGCTCTCTGTAGCCTACTGAGAAAGTAAAATAATCTTTGATGCACTTATAGTAAAGAAAATAAAACTGCATTGAGGAGGTGTCAGAGGAGAGAACAGATTGCTGCTTTTGGGAAGCACAATTAAACAGATTTCCTTCTTAAGTGCAGCAGATGTGAGATGTGAAACTGGTAAAAAGCAGGTTTTGTACTTTAGGCAGTACTTTGAAAACTGAGCAGGTGAAAGAGTCAATGGGATGCTGCTAAAATATTGGAACATGGAGCAGGAAGTGGGAGGATTTGCAGTGTCAACTTTTGACTGTACTTGAATGTTGTGTAAGTACAATTTTGAGATAAATAAACAAGCATATCCTGAAACATGAAATTTACTGCAGACAGACAAGAAATGCTCATTAGTTTATGGAAATGAGAATTTTGCAAACCCATGGGAACAACAACAGCAGTAAATGGTGTTATTGTTTATCCATCATCTTATTTCCTGTTCACCTTTCTCAGTGTATTTAGATGGCTTACTACAGCAATAAATAAGAATTTTGTGTGCCCTGAATGATACAAAACATCTCTTTGACTTCCCAGTCTTAAGACTTAAGGATGTCATTTAGTATTCAGGTAACTCCAGATTTTAAGTTCATTACTCTATTTAATCTATTTTGCAGGGTAAGCAGGATAAATTTTGCTTTATATTAGCTTCCTAAATAATTTGTTTCAATCTGATTAATTATTCTAATTATTATTTACATGTTTTTAAAGAAACAGTTACAAAAAATTATTGCAAGTAATTTTATTGTCTTCCTTATCATTTTGTCAGGGTATCTGAATACTTTTATTAGTATACCTCAATTCTATTCTGTTTATACTAGAAAGCTCTCCCTTCCCTGATGTAATAATTGTTTCCATATCTACTTCCTAGGTCTATAATTTTTTGGGTTTTTTTAGAAAACCAGAATTTTCATTTCTCTTTGATATTTGTAGAATGCAGTAAGCAAGCACTTAAGAGCAGTGAGAGAAAATGTTAACATGTAAGAGAAAATTAAGAATAGATAACCATTTAGAAGGAAAAAGAATCTAACCATTCTACAGCAACCACACAAGGGAATCACTTTGATTTAGATTTAAAAGACACAAATGCTAAAAACGTGTGGGGAAAATCCCTGTATGAATACAAAGCCATACTGAAACATTCAGTGATACCTGCAGCGAAAACTATTAAAACAGGCATTACTTACTTCACAATACACACAAATATAGCATAAAATACTTAGTGCATTTACTCAAATACATCAAAATGGATTTGTTTTCTTGTTTCTGCAAAAATATTAAATGACTGCTAAAGACTTAGAACAATATTTTACTCCATTCTAATTAGTTAACATTTTATTTTTTCAAAAAATCATATCTATATATAATTTACTGTAATTTAGTAATATAAAAATCTGATTTCATAAATTATAACCATGATCCTGGAGATCTACACAGGTTAGCCTAAAAATTTTCTGGCATATTTGAAGAAATATTACGGTAAAAAAAAGAAGCTAAATAAAACTAAATCTTGTTAAAATTTCTTCCATTATCTGAACTTTGAACTTTTGTTCCTGAATATTTCACTATCATTTAATTATGACTGTATTGTTTTTATAGACTGTAGTGCACAACATTTTTTCATTACCTATTACTCCATATATTTAATGATATGTTTAATAATATGTTTAATAATAATAAGTAATGATATATTTAATTATTCCTGTCTTTTGGCAACCATAGATCCTGTAGCTCTTCAGTTTCATAGGTCCACTATACTTTGATGAATTGATGTCAAATACCTAATCTTCTGTAGAAAAAGATAAACAACCTGCACTGTGCATATAATTATAACTTTCTTTGCATGTTGACCTACTGTGCAGGTTTACAAGACTCATTGATAAGTCTTTTCATACAGTAAATTAAAAAAAAAAAAAAGATAAAGAATATATCAGCAATATAAATTTATTGTTAATTGAAAAATATATAAATTATAGGCAAAATAAAATTCAGAAAGATTGCTATGTAGGAATATGTAATTTAGCAAGAAAGATATGTAAAAATAAGTTTATGTAATAATAAGGGGAAGTGTTGTCTCTATGAACCTTTACCTTTTCAATTTCATCTTCAGTCACTTCCTTATGCACCTCTCCTCAGTGTGTCTAAAACCTCCTCATGGCTGACAAGGGTTCACATGGCTTTTTGACTCAGAAAGGCTCAGCTTATCACATATGAACCACAATCAGCTTATGAAACTGCAGCTTTTAACCCCTACAGTTTTAGCTTTCAAGGGATTTATAGATCCATGCCAGGGAATAATGATGCATTGCTCACGTGGCACCTAAAAGCTACTTTTTGAACAACCTTTTTTCCTGAGCTCTATTATTACAGAATTGGGTTACATGAGGAACCACCATGTTATCATATGAAAAGAAGGAATGGTATGGATGTTACTGCATGTGTTCCTAAAAATGTTTGTGCTGGTTGTAGTTCCTATTAGTTCATACTAGATGGTATTCCTACAAATGGTACCTAGTTTCTACTAGGCATAGGTAATTACTGCTGAATATTGTCAACTTGCATAACCCAGAATGCACAGTATGCCTTGTAAAATACAAACAGTTTGTTGAGTTCTTCATATCTGTATGTTTCTGTGCAATGAAGGCAAAATTTTGATGTTGAAGCCAAATAGTTATTTTGCTTTTGCTCCAGCAGGGCTGTTAGGGAACATAATTCCCTTCAGAATGCAGCTGCATTCTTGCCTGGAACCAAAGCACAGATTTTCAGCTGAATTTTGAGATACAGTTTAAGAAAGAACATGCATTCACCCACACACATACTGCAAACACCCCCACAAAACTAGTTTATATTAAGCATGATTGTGGTGTCATTTATTTCTGGGTAATGAATAATATTTTAAAGTGGAAGTTTTTCTGTTGTAAAAATGGAATTATAATGACAGGGGAATGGAAAAAGAAATGATGTCTAGTCAGGAACATATTTGGGTGTGGTGAAAAGATATTCAACTATCATTTATTTCAAGGTTAAACTACCAAATGTTCAACTATGTCTGCAACTGACTCGACAGCATTATAGATGAATAGACACTATGCGATCAGAATACATTATATCCCTACAGAGGCAGCATAGGAAGAATAGTGGTGCTAAACATGCCTGGACTAAGAAGAGTGACAGAAAGACTAAAAATATACGTTTACAACAATGTAAAAGCGCATATTTCAAAATATGTTATTTTAAAAGGCCATATTGGATCTGCCAGCATAAAAGATTGTAAAAAAATTAATGGTTTTCAGGTTCTGCTTGTTCTGACAAAGCATCTGACTAAATTACAGCACCAAACAAGTATTTCAGGGCAGAAATCAGACCTAAGATCATCTAAAATTGTCCTGCAATACTTGATGTGATTCTTCTCATTCTTCTTCAAGTCTTCCACTTATTCCTAGGGAGGTTCAAGAGAAGGCTGTGCAAGGCTTTTTCTGTTGACTGTAGGCAGCTTCCTCATGTTTGGGTTTTCTTGCAATCCAGGCTTCCCTGAATGACACCTTGTGCCTCAGGGATTCAAAAAGGGCAGAATCAACTTCTAAACTTTGATGTTTTCTAATGCATAGTTCAATAATATTATCTTTAGCATGATAGAGAGTACAAAATGAAATATTTATGGGCAGGGTAATTTTGGCTAGCTTCTCTGAAACATGCAGCAAGAGGAATGTAAGGTCTAAATTTTCTGTGATTTAATTTCTGCTAATTTTCTCTTATAGTTTAGTGTCTCATAGTTCACTCATGTAAATTTTACATAAACCAAACTGGTATCACAATTAGTTTGATAGAAAAAATATTAACAATGGACCAGTCAAAGAAAAAGTATTAATTAGTTGAGAATGACTGGAGCAAAATAACCAGAACATTTGAATGAATTTATAAACTCATTTTGGAATTACAGTCTTGTTCTTCAGCATCTGAGCTCTGGGGCTCACACAATAAACACCTTCACCACATTCCAGTTTGTGACTGTTTTACTTTCAGTCCTATACAAACCCACCAGGTTTGAAACAGGATTTGAGTTTTTTTCTTGCTTAATACTAAAAGAAAAGGAAAAAAAAAAGGTGCCGTTTATTTGTTTATTCAACTCTCTAATATCTATTGCTCTGAAATTCAACTTTTCAAAACATGCATATCTTTAGGTAGACTAGGTGATAAGGGACTTTACTTCTAATAATGTTACATTAAAATTTGAGTCTTTGTATAGTGTTATTCAAAGAAATACTTTGAGAGAGAGTCAGTGTGTCCTGTCATGGATAAAATGACTAGATAAGTAAAAACTTCTTCCATAAAGTAGTTTTTGTCATGTTTGGAAGTGGCTGGTTTATTTGTCAACCTGAAGATAATGGAAGACCCATTCGCAGCTCCTGTTTATATATCAGTTTTTTATTCCTGCAGTACATTGAAACACATCCCCGATTCATCAATAAAAAGTTCCATTTACACAAGTTTTTTACTGTAAGTTTTATTATTAGAGATTTGTCTTGGTGTAATATGAACTACTTATAGTGGTATAAATGGTATTGTGAACACAGAAGGGTCTGAATAATACTAAGGAAAAAACCCCAGGCTTTACTTTGGTCAAACTCAGTAGGCTATTAATCATCTAATTCTGCCCCCACAGTCCAATTTCTGAATAGCTGTTTTTCTTGCATATCTACATATTTTAGCTGTCTCCAGTTAACATTCCCATCCAGAATGGTTGCTATGCTTTCATTCATCACAGCTAGGGAATATATGAACTATATTAAGGACAGCAGCAGGAAATACAAAAATGATCCTAGACAAAATATAGGCAGAATATCTTATTTGAAAAGCAGTATGATTTTTGTAAGTAACCAGAAGCATGCATCAAGAATTGCAGAAGTCCACACATGGCAAAAAATGAGGCACATTGTTGATTACCACTTCCAATTTAGTTCACAATAGAAAATAAACCCTGCATGAAATTTGAATTTGTTCCTGAAGCCCCTGACTGAGACAAAGCAGATATGGAAAAGGATGTATAGTATTTGCAACAAAAATGGTCATTCATTACAGTGTGATCTAACGATAATGTTGAGTTACACATGAACTTTATCAGTGATGATGATAATAAGGAAGGGAAATAAGGTGGCATCTTACGAACAGTATAAAGCTATAAAATCTTTCTATCCTGGAAGAACAAGCTTAGCATAACCCTTGTGCCTAAGTAGTATTCAGTTCTGCTCATGTCAAACTGAGATAGTAGTAAAATTTGCATTCTTTTGATTAAGAGAACTGAGATTGACATTGGAAGTCTCCTCTGACTGTATCTGAGAAGAGGGGAAGTCCTATGAGAACTCAAAATGGAATGTGATAGTCTTTAAATGAACACATTTAAGTGGAAGCTATCAAGTCTCTCATTCCTTTGAAGGCAGGAAAAAAAAGAATAACATGAGAAAGGTACCATGCAAATCTCATGCAGATTATCTGGTGTTCACTAACCACTTCAGGACTGCTGCCATTCTAAAGGCCAAAGAAAAACGTGATAGCAAGATTCAAAAGAAAGTGGAAAACACTGGGCATGGGCAGCACACCTGTGTCTGCTTAGAATATGGAAGAATCCTGAACTGAATAAGAGAAAAATATAAAATCACTTTTATGACTAGTTCTGGTGATTGATGTATTTCATGAGTAACAATGAAAATTTGATATTAGGAATAAAATGAAATTAATAAAAATACATAAATCCTACCCAGTAACTTTTGATGATAGAGGATGTGTACATTTCTGTCTCTTATAAAGCCAATTACAGACTTCTCATAGCTTTAAAGGGTGGGGTAAATGTAGAAAGACATCTATTTGGATTCTCCAAAATAGAGGTAATAGATTTTTTTGTATCATTACTTTCATCAGTTCCTTATATCTCAATGCAATTAAGCTCAGAGTGACAAAAACCCTCTTTACTCATGTTTTAATATCTTCTGTTGCAGCAGTCTTCTCAGCCTCCAAGTCTGTATGCTTATCTTTTGTGGGATTTTGTTATTTTATTGTTTGTTTTTTTTTGTCTTTCTTTCTTTCTTAGCAAGGCAAACTGTTGGTTTCTGTACATGCAGCATTGGAAAAAGTTCCATGCATAGCCCATTATTTTAATGTTAATTAAGGTTTGCTAGACCATTATTGGGCTTTTGTTAATTATTCCTTTACATTTGAGATTTTAATATTGTGTTAGGATTAGATCCTGCAATAATGCTTGGCTTTTTTTTTTTTTTCTACAGACAGAAGTGTAATGATGCACTGAATCACGAGAAAGTCCACTGTATTTGGTTATCATGTCTCTTTTAGCACCAAATACAGATGTCTAGAGAATGAATACAAGCAACAGTGCACAAAACTCACAAAAGAGCTCAGAAATTTAGGGATCTCCTTGAAAAAAAAATTCCATCCATATTACACTTTTAATAGCATTTGAGGACCAGCTGCTTCCATCTGTGCAGTGATCTAACTGTTCTGAAACAGTAGCCACAGGCAATAAGTTTCACAAATCCATTGTGCTTTTTGTATATTTGAATATTCTACATAATTGCTGCTTTGGTACCCACCAGGGACATTTTCCTCCTGATAGGAATCATGGATACATATTACTGATATGACACCTCCTTACCACTAAAGATTATTTTATTTTTTTTTTGTAATGGTAAGAATTATTTTCCCACATTGAAAACTCTTGCTTTCAGAACACTTCTGTGCAGCTCTTCAGAG
>JAOEGS010010032.1:45127-83519 GCA_025447755.1 Corythornis vintsioides
TGGACTAGATGATCTTCTAGGTCCCTTCCAACCCCTAATATCTATGAATCTATGAATCTATGAATCTATGAATCTCCCATTTGTTGGAAGCTGATATGTTTTGGATGACTTACACTTCTTATTTGCTGCCAGAAATTATAAAGTGACCTCCCTGTTATTTAGATAAAGACAAAACATTTCAGTTTATATAGAAGTGGTCTCCTCAAAACTATAACATTTTCATCAATACTTTTGAGACTTGTGGTATACCTGACATATCATCACTTTTAAGCTAACAAGGCTATTTCTTACACATGGTATTGTCTAAGAACCACAAACCTTTTTATTCTGCCCAGTTGGCTTTGATCCTTTCTTCCTTTTCAGAAAATACCTGAAATTCTTTAAATATTGAGGGTCAGAGAAAGGTCATTATTTCACTTACATTAATTGTGTCTCTGAATGCGTATTACTAATTCCTTACCTAAACAAACTGATCCATTCCAACTTACAGCTCAGATCTATTTATTTATTTATTTATTTTAATTGTGATACAGTTCTGAAGAATATCTGATGTTTTCCTGGCTAACGAGAGCAATCCCTCGGACATTCTTCCTAATTTATCTGCAAAGTATCTAACTTGTGAATCAAGTGAAAGAGCAGAAGAATAATTAGGACATAAAGATTCCACTATACCAATGTTATTTCTGACAGCAATGTCTAATGAATGAGAACACAAAAGGCATGCAGCAGCTGTCAGTTGAATGCATGCCACAGTGCAGAGCAGTGCTATAAATGCTTCTGAAAGATTTATAGACTTCTGTTTCTGTTCTGGTATTTTGTGAGCCTATTTTATGTGGAGGATAATGGCGGGGGAGATGGGAATAGGGTGGAAGAAAATGCGATCCCAAATTAGACCACAGATTAAGATAAGGGGGTAGAACTGTTCATGAATTATCAAGGGCTCATAATAGAGCTACTGTATATTGCATACTGCAGAAAAGCACTTAATACATTCTGCTCAGTGCCAGGGTGATTTTGGAAATTAAAAAAAAATAATAATAAAAAAAATAAATTAGATGGAATTACAGCTCGCCTTATCTAAGTACACATTCAGTAATTAATGAATATTTGGAAGTGTTGTTCAGGTTTCATTATGCTTGTGAAGCTGTTGGGCTGTTGTTCTGGAAGCCTGTATGCTGGGGTACACATACATGTCACAGTATGCACTCTCAGCGATCAGAATAGGTGCCTGTGTATGAAGCCATGTCTGCAGGATAATTAAGGCAGTGACTATGACTGGAGCATATGGCTCTGGAAGACATATTTGCTTCTTTTGAATTTTGTTTCTTCTCATTTCTTTCTGGCATTCTCTATCAGGTTTCCTTGGTTAGCTTTGTCGGTCTCCATTTCCCTATGAAGCTCATTCGGGGAATGAAGCTCTGGATTCACTCTTTAAAACCTGCTAATGAAAAGTTCAACTTAACCATCTTCATTTGTACCTCTTTTTTTTTTTTTTTTTTTTTTTTTTTTTTTGGACAACTGAACTAATAGTTTATGAAAGGTTACCAGAGTTTATCTGCACTAGGCTTGAATTTGCTTTCACTATTAAACCTGTGTGCTTTCTATCTGGTCTACTCTGGAGTATTACTAATGGTGGTCACCCAATTACTTCTCTTGGCAAAACTTTCGATTTTCTAATTGTCCTTACTTTTAGCATCTTTATTCCTCATGTCTGACTTAATTTTATTTCTTCAAGTTTAAGCCCATTACTCCTTATTATATTATTTTAAATCTGTTTAAGTAATTCCTCCCCATATTTTATATTACTTGTCCTGAGTTAGACCTTCTAATAAAACTTCTTAAAAATAAACATATAATTTAATACAAAGTTTTTGTTTGGTGTCCTGGCAAAGTAATTTAAAAATAATTTAAAACATTTTGAGAAACTGATGGTTATATTTATTTTGTGTTCCCATTTTCCATTGCATGCTGGATTATATCTCTATGATAGGGGAGGCAAGACAAGTGGGCATACATCTCTTCCACTCATAATTTTTGTTATTTGGATAAATAATTTGGATAGCTGAAAATTTAGGATGGTGCTGTCTTGTCAGTGCTATTAATAAAGCTACACTGGAATTGTTTTCTTCCATATTTTTATGTATATATTTATTTACCTTGAAGTTCTGATTAATTAAATTTTAATTTAAAATAATCCTTGCTGAAGATTTTGTGCTGGGAAATGACTTTCATATAAATAACAAGTGCTTAAATTTAGGTTTTCTTTATTTCTGATGGAAAAGAACTAGTAATACACTGGAACTGTGATAATGCAAATTGAACAGATGGAATTGGATGAAAATGGTGTAAAAATCTGTGTAATTATATTTATTCCTTTTTTTTTTTCTTTTCTTTTACAGGGAGAAAGCTTAGTTGTTTGTCCTTTAAATGAAAACAATTAGGTAATTTTGTAGGAAATAATAAATTTAATCATATTTAATATAAAACAAGAAATTCCAAAGTACTCTGGTTGACAATGAGAATAACTTTGTAAGGAATTCCTCCACTGTACTTTCACTCAAGAATACAGATACAGTGAAAAAGAAGCACTCTGAATTCTTGCAGAGTTTGTTGACATTTCCACAATAAATGTTAATGTGTTCATCTGTCTCAGCATGAATTATCTCTTGCTTTCTTTCTCATGTTCTACGATCTTGAAAATAGCAATAAACAAAATCATATTTAGATAGTAAACACTTTCAGAATTATTAAGTCATGATTGTGCTCTCATTTGCACCTTTATAACAGCAAATTTATAAATCCAGATATGCCAGTATACATTATTCCCAGCTTACATTACAAAATAAAAATTTAAAAGATCATTTACACTTTTTTCTTTTTCATACCACATTAACTAGAAGCCTTAATGATCTATTTCACTGTAACATCTGGAAGATTCAGTTAGATAAAATGCTGTTTTGTTACATGCCCTACAAGCATATGGTTGGAAAAAGTCCAACTCCAAAGGAGCTCTCATTCTCAGAAATACTTGAAGAATGAAAAATAATGATTCACATTTTGTAGCTGCAGACATCACAGAAAGGTGATGTGACTTGCCCAGGGATATACATGCAACCTCTGGCAGAGCTGGGATTTCCACTTTCATCTTGCTACTCAGTGCCTTAATCAGAAAACCTTCATTCCTCTTGCAGTTTGAAAGTGACCCAACTTTGCTGCAAAAGATTTCTGGTTTTGATGAAATAGAATTGCCCAACCCTTCTGAGTCCTAGTGTTCCTTGTAATCTGCCTGCATGAGTTCTCAGACTCAGTGTCCCTAGATTAACTGGGCAGAATTTAAATTTGAGGGTCAATTTGCAGGATTCACAATATACATTATTAAGGACTGAATTGCTTTAGCACAACTGTGAGAATGTATTTACAGCTGCCACCACATTAGCTGTGGGCACTGTCTGAGATCTCTCAAAAATGAAAAAGAGACTGACTTTGTTTCAAAACACTTGCTTATACTCACTGGTATAGGTCTTACCTTCTGTTCTTGGAAAGCTATCCTGTCTTTTTGCAATTGATAAATTTATAATCTATGGAATATCACAGCTGGATTTCATTCTTGTTATCACAATACTTCCATTGATTACGATCCATGACCATACAATGAGGTTTGATATTGTATCAGGGACAAGGGGCTGAATTTCTGTCATTGACATATTAACAGCAAATTTTGAAAGGACAGATTTTTAAAACAGTGAGCAAAATAATTCACATGGGACTGAAGGGCAAAGTAATAAAGCTATAAAACCACAACCTAAGTCTCAAGGCCATGTAAGAACATTGTAGTAGAGGCACAGATGGTGTGCATACCAATGAGCAGAAAAACATAAAAGAGAGCAAAACTGTATGGCTAAATGGAGAATTATGTAACTTCTGGAGGGCAACAGATGCATTATTTTCTAAAGCAAAATGATGCTGTAGGCAGTAAAGAGAAATCAGTTGGAAAACTATAGTAGGTTCACTACTGAAAGTAAGTCATGGAGTAAAACTATGGAAAGAACAATTAACAAAAGATGGAAAATAATTAAGTTGCAAAGGGAGATTTTGAGTTATATACCTGGTTAGCACTTCTGGGATACTACGTCTGAGATTTCAAAATCTGCACTGATGGTCTTGAATCTCAAGGTGTCTATTGTCACCTTGCTAGATTGTCTTGGCTGAATGCTGAAGTACTCAGACATCAGCTCATGACATCTTCTCATGAGGTCTTCATCTGCCTTTGACTCTAAACTATGTATATTGCTCAAACTAATGACACATACGAACTAATCACCCAGGAGGAAAGTTTTTAAAATAATTATTTCAATCCAGCTAAAGAGTTGATAACTCCATCCTTGATACAAAAGTAACAAAACAGCTTGCCCTCCTCTTCTCCTAAAAGTGCTGTCTTCTCTATTTTAAGTTTATAGCTCTTGCCATCTACAGAAATGAAGCTAAGTGCAGCAGATAAAGATGCAAATTTTCTGTAATTGCCTTGGAATAACTGCCACTGAGCCTGAATTTTCATTTTAAAGATTATGGATACCTGCAAAAATTTCTATCATAAATACTCCCAGATGTTTAATAAAATGGTACTTATTCTGAATCCATGATGCTATAAAGTCCTGAGAGCTACATTATTATTCAGCACCTTTTTGTACTTGAAAGGCTTAGGTCTGAATGAGAATACATCCCTGGAAGTGTCAGCTAGACTAGAGGGAAGTAGAGAAATGGGAAGGTCAGGCAATCACAGAGCTGCTCTTCCAGCATTTCCCTTATTTCCAAAAGATCTTCTGAAGCACCTTAAAAGCCTCTACTCATTAGTTACATTCTTAAACGGATGCTGTCTCCAGGGAGCACAATCAACAGATGGTAATTGAAAATCCTGGATTGCTATAACTTAATCTAGACTATCAAAAACACACAGCAATAAAATATTCAGCAATAGAAAAAGATTTTTCCATAGATACTGAGAAAGTATTCTCAGTCCTTCTGTACTTTTTAGATGCAAGGTGGTTCACAGTCTTTCTTTGAGGCATCTTATTCTGGTCATCAGATGTGTTCAGATCCTCAAAATCAGTTCCTAAGTTTCCTTCATTTTTAAGACTATTGCGATCCTGCCAACATTTAATCTGTTCTTTTTCCTGCCCTCTTCACTCAGTGCCTGCACACATGGAGCTCTTTTTGCATCTCCAGTTTAGAAAACATTAAACACTATCAACATCACCCCTTCTGTTCTCAGGCTGCCACAGTATTCCTTGACCTTTGGATATTTTCTGGACTTCGAATCATAACATGGTTTTAGTTGGAAGGGACCTTAAAGATCATCTAGTTCCAAGCACTCTGCCATGGGCAGATACCTCCTACTAGACCAGGTTGCTCAAGGCCCTATCCAATCTGACCTTGAACTCTTCCAGGGAGGGGGCATCCACACCCTCTGAGCAACCTGTTTTAGCATCTCAACACCCTCAGTAGAAATAATTTATTCTATAAAGACTTCTCAGCTCTTCATCTGAACTCAGCATGAGAAAGTGCCATGCACAACAGGAGAAACAAGGAAAGTTGAAATTGATTCAATTTCACATTTGTATAATATTAAACTGATAGTCATTGATCCATGCCCTTGTGGATGCTGCACTTGGGACCTGCAACTGCGCTGTTACCTTATAAAGATTACTTCTGTTTTATTATCCCTTATCTATGGTTGCAAACTAAATTGTCTGAGTATATGTATGTGATGAATGGTACTGCTCAAATTCTGCAAAAGCTTTAGTGATGCCATTGCAGTCTGTGTTAATGGATGTTATTAGTAGAATTTTATTTTTATGTGTGGCTTAACAGCCACACAGCTTAACAATGTTAGAAATAAAGGAGAAATATACTCAATGAGTCTATTCTGTACCAAAAGTAAATATCTGCTCTTAATTCAGTGTCTCTATCTTCTGCATCTTTTTCCATCTTTTAGGCAGGAGTCATGAGACTCCCTGCCATGACTTGGCCAGTGGCATTTTTTGAACTTTCTGCTATTGTGAAGCTATTTGTTAGTGTCTGAGATCTGGACACACTCTTCATAGAATCATAGAATCATTCAGATTGGAAAATACCCTTGGGATCATCAAATCCAACCATTAACCCTACTCTAAAAAGTTCACACATAAACCATGTTCGTCAAAACCACATCCAAACAACCCTCACCTACCTGGACAGCCTATTCCAGTGTCTGACTACTCTTTCAGTGAAAACTTTTTTCCCTAATGTCCAGTCTAAACCTACTCTGTTGCAGCTTGAATCCATTCCCTCTTTTTCTGTCACTAATTACCAATAAGAAGAGACCAGCACCAACCTCCCTACAATGTCCTTTCAGGTAGTTGTAGAGAGTAATGAGGTCTCTCCTTAGCCTTCTCTGGGACTAAACTCCCAGCTCCTTCAATCTTTTTTTGTAAGATTTATTCTTGTATTGAGGTGATCAAAACTGGACACAATACTCAAGGTGTGGCCTCAGCAGTGATGATTACAGGGGGACAATCACTTCCCTACTTAGTATATTTCTACTACATACTGTTATTTGAAAGGGTCTATTGAAGGTCAGGTTTTGTCAGTGCTGAACTTGCCAGATGCTGAGGCAGGAGTAGAACAGCATGCCTGTCTGACTAAGTAGAACAGCAAGAAGTATCAGTTGGGAGACTTGACAAATGCATCTGGTAGTATCCAGTCTTTGTCTCCTTTGGAAGTGTGAATCTCTTGAGGCAAGATTGTCTCTATGAAAATAATTTTTAGCAGGTTTATGAAATCCAAAGTGGGGTTTCCTAGCACAGGCAATTTCATTTAGCAGTGAAATCTAGGATAGTGGTAGATATTTTTGGATATTAGATGCAAGGATTCCAGATGCAAATAGACATTCAAGGCCCGACTAATGTCTTGAGGATCTTATAATGTCCTAAAGATGTGAATTCAGACAGGATTCTTTATTATGAAATGGGCAACTGTGCTGCATTCTGCAGGACCTCCAGGACAAGAAATCCGTGGGTTATTTGCAGAAGAAAACCAATGCAGGCCTGTTATCCCCCATATTCCTATTTGTTTGTAAATGTCGGAAATAATGAAATAGAGCTGAAACACAGGGCTCAACAGAAATTCCTCTGATTCATATTTGACAGTCTTGCAGACTCATGCTACTCAGGAAGACCAGTTATAGCTGCACAAGAGGGACTATTCATAAAACAGAATAAATTCATAAAACAAGCTTTGATACCAGAGGCATCTGCCACACAGATTTTCTGATCTTATCAGGCAACAGTTTTTTGACCCAGTGTCAAACCGAAATCAAGTAAATCCATCTGTGAGGTACCTCAGAATGTCAGTGGGCTTTCAGAAGTATTTTTAGAAGAAAAATGAGAGCAGTGCTGTTTACGATGGTGACTGAAGAGTCAGCTAATGAATGGCAGGGATCCCATCTCAGATGACTGATGCCAGGACAGTGCAATACAGCTCAGCCTCAAATGAATGCTGATTTCACTAGTCAACATCTCACAAAATCACAGGGTGCATTCAAGTTGGAAGGGTATTCTGCAGGTCATCTAATCCAAACACACTGCTCCAAGTATGCTTCAGAATAGACATCATATAGACATAAGACTACAGTGAAAATAGTTGTATGCTAAGATTCTGAAGGAATACTTCTTCCTGTATTTTGTTATACACTACAAGTTTTAAAAAAAATTTTACCCTACCTTTGTGTGTTTTGGAGGTGGTAAGTGGCACAGCACCATGTCAGGGAGTGGACTCAGAAATACTTCCTGTGTTACACTTAAATCTGAAGCTATTTCTACTTGAGAGTAAAACCAGTTACATGAGCACCCAAGTAATACATCCAGTTCTGATCAAGGATTTGAAGGCAAAATCTTTTCCTTATTGTGCAATAGGATCTAAAGTATGCCATAGTTTTGAGATGGGTCTATGCAGACCTTTCAAGATACTTTACATTCTAGTAAAATATGGAATTTTCTTTTATACTTAAACTGGAATGATTAGCTTTCTGAGCAGAGAAAACAAAGTGGTAAGAAAAAGAGTGAGAAATGTCTTAACCATCATTCATTCTATTCTTGTGTCCTTCCTTCTAGTCTTATTTTCAGTCAGTATATTATCTTGGCGAGTTTCAAGAGGCTGTACATACATATGCTTCTTTTCATGCCTAGAGAAATTTGACCTTGAGGCCTGGTTTGTTTGATCCTTGATGAGAATTTTATTCCTCTGCCACATTCTACAGCACTTAGAAACATTTCTCTCCTCAGCAAGTTTGCCTACCCTCCAGGTTATACCAGCTGCTTTTTTTGTTGTTGTTTAACAGAACAAAGAGCAAACAATCTAGACTGTCTTAATCCGAATCAAGTTTTTTGGAATAAAATTAATGATGTGGTGACTGCTGAGTTTATTTATTTTGTACTATATCCAAGTGTATTTCATATAAAAAAAAAAATCCTATTTCATAGTATAAAACTACCAAAACAAAGTTTAACAATTAAGATTTCAGTAAATTATCATATTGGGATTTATCTGTGTTGTACTGAAAAATTGTAATAAACAGACAAACATACAATGAGGAGTCTGTGTAAGGCCTGATCCCTCAAAACGACTTACAAAGATCTGCAAAATAAAGGGCAAATGAAACAAAGCAACACCTTCATTAAAACATTCCCTGTCTGAATACAAACATAAAACCCAATCATCCTGCTTTGTAAATTTTTAGATTTTGATATCATGCCAAGGTAATCAGGATAGTTACCAGCTCATTTTTTTCTAACATTAAAATAAAATTGTTCAGTAAGCTTCTTCATGATATGCATGAACAACTCATATCTGCATCATAAAATGGACAATTCAAAATATTTAGCTTAAAGCCACAATGCAACACAAATAGTATTTCACTCATCAAACTATAGGATGCCTGAATAACAACAACACCACAAAAGATCACATCAAACAGGACATTTGTCATTTAATTCTAACATTTGAGTTGCAGATACGATCCCTAGTGTCAGTATTGCCTGGTAAAAGCCAGGAATGTCTTCCTTTAGTTTTGCATGTGAGAAGGCTTTGTTCAAATTTCTGCGGAGATATATTCTCGATAACCCTTTAGTGACTGCTTCAGGACATTGTGAGGTTGTGGATGTGTGGAGGCAGAGGGTGTACTGATTCTACAGAAAGATCAAGCTTAAGCACCTTCTCACAGTAAATAGTTTCTTCCTTATTCCTAGTCTAAATCTACCCTCTTTCAGTTTACAGATATTACCTCTCATTCTATCATTATATGCCCTAATAAAAGTCCCTTCCCAGCTTTCTTGTAGGCCCACTTTAAGTAGTGGTTGGCTGCTGTAAGGTCTTCTCTATCCTGAACAGCCCCAACTTTGTCTTCTTCACAGGAGAGGTATTCCAGTCCTCTGATCATCTTCATGACCCTTCTCTGGACTCACTCCACCAGGTCTATGATCTTCTTATGTTAGGGGCCGCAGAGATGAATGCAATACTCCAGGTGGGGCTTAATAAGAGTGGAGTAGAGGAGGAGAATCATCTCCCTTGACCTGCTGGACACACTTTTTTGCATGCATCTGAAGATATGGTTGGTTTTCTGAGCTGTAAGAACACATTTCTGAGTTCTGTTGTGCTTCTCATCAACCAACACCCCCAAGTCCTTCTGCACAAGGCTGTTCGCAATTCACTCATTGCCCGGCCTGTATTTGTGTGTGGGATTGCCCTTACCCATGTGATGGACCTTGCACATGGCCTCGTTTAACTTCATGAGGTTGTCATTGGCTCACCTCTCAGCCAATGTCAAAGTCCTTCTGGATGTCATCTCTTCCCTCCAGCATGTTGACAAGTGTTTGAAAACAGTAATCTAGGGAGGTGCCTCTCTCTTCCCTAAATTGTCATTGCCAGGGAATAAAACCCTGGAAGCCTTGGTCCCTGTTTGCTTGTCTAAATATCATAAAGGACTAGTTTTTCAAAAGAGGAGCTCTTCAGGATATTCCTCCTTATTTTTTTTGCTTGCCAGAGTTATTACATGATGTTCTTAGTCAGTTCTCCAGGGAATTTTTGAGATGGGAGCAGAATTGAAAGAGCTGTCAGTCATTGAAATGACTCCTTAGAGTCAACAAGGAAGTAGTTATCTGGAGCTATATTATTTTCTACATTTTAGACTAGACTTCTAAACCATCATTTTTCAGAACAGCTGTGTTATCACTTTATGTCAGAAACAAACATTTCATAAGTAAATTTGGCATACTGTATTCCAGAAATAAGAGACAGGAAAAGGTTGCATTGTGTCCAAAAGATCTAACCAGAACTGACACTGATGTTTTTATGTCTGTCTTTTATATATATATATACAAAGTTATATCACCATGTATCAACACTCAAGCTATCAACATTTCTGTATATATTAATGTATCTACAGAGATACAATCGTGTGAGAATAGAATTAGCTTCTTGGAGCTGGTTATTTTACCTGAACAGCAATTCTAATGTTTTATTGATTTTAAGACCAGAAAGAAAGGCCATTAAATAATCTCCAGCATAACACCTAATCATTCAGAAGCCACCTGTGAAGCTCAGAAAATACAATTACAACAGCAAGCACTAAGATGTTATATCTCTGTTTCAGTGTAGTCAGCTTAATATTAGTTTAGCTCAGGTACCAGAAACAATCTTGTAAGATACTGAGCACACTTTGAGGTTTCCTCGTGGTGTGTGTTGCTGAAGATACACTATTTTTATGACTCACAGTAGTCTGTTTATAGCTAACTCAGCTGTTTCTAGGTGAGGGTAAGGGTGAGGCATAGAGAGTTTTCCATACTTTGATAAGTTTGGTTTAATGCATTAACACAAGAAAAAAACAAAACCAACAGCTACTCCATCCCAGTTGCCACAACACTGCAACAGCATCCTTGAGGGTCTTGCAGATTACAAGTGGAGGTTTCTTGTTCAATAATTCATCCCCTTTTTATTTTGACAGGAAAATTTTAACAAGTGGGTCATCAAATACCTGATTTCTACATAATAGCAGAGGCATAATGATGTGTATAAACATAACTAGAGGAGTACTGCAGTTTGTTGCAGTCTGAGAACTAAATGGGGATTAAGTAACAACACAATAAAAATGTACAAGTAGTCTCATCATAAACTGATTTTCTTAACTACACTACCTCTCAGCATAATCCCATACATAAAATGTCAGATTTTATCAAGATATAGTACTTTAAAACTTCTATCAATTTTAAACTCATTTACCACTCAGATATAGCAAATATGGTTATGAAATGTTAATAATTTCATGTACTGTTTTATGCAAATCAACACACTGTCTTATTGTTTTGGCATGTAAAATAAGAAAATGCCATGCAGAAATCATGGTAGGAGAACAAATGTAGTATCCTGTAATGTCATTTTTACTTCCACTTTTCTATTACTGAGCTTTGAAGATACCCTGGTTTTGATCTGTGACAGAAGAACTGTTTTAAAAACAAAATTTCTTTTCCCAATGAAATTATTGCCTTCCACGCTAGCTATCCATAGGTAATAACATGTGATTAAGGTAACCTGGGAAACCTGTACAGTAGCTGTAAAGGTCTACTGTTTTTTATCTTTTCCCATTTCTTGTCTTATCTCATCTCAGAACTGTTGATATAATACCTAATATAATTCTTGCTATTGAACCAACAAAATATAAAGATGTTATAATACTCAGATTATTGGGGCAATAAGGTTCCTTCCCCAGGTGTGCAAAGAAGATATGAAATGCACAGGGGATTCAGAAGACACACATTTATACAGCTGTCTTGGGAATGAATAAAGAAGATGTTTTTAGGATAGCTGCAGCCAGTGACAGTTCTAGATACAAGTAAAATGATGAATGCAGGGAACAGAAAATTATTTTATGTAGCTACAAGAGACTGCGTATAGGCTAATTAGTTTGATCATCACATACTAACTGTGTGTGGGTGAAAATACCTTTCTGTTGATACAAGATATTTTTAAATATTCCATTATTATTAGTTTCATTTCCATTTTATTAAAACTGTTCTAGTTTCCTTTTCTAATCTCTAAGTCTCTCTACATTATTCCTTTTCTCTTCCTCCTGGGGAGGGAAGGTAGTTAAAAGAGATCATCTGTTATCAGTCTGGGGGTTGTCCTGACCCTAAACCATGACACCTCACTCACCTATTGTTGGGTTGATTTAAAGACCTAGTTCTCCCTTGATAGCTTTTCCATTTTTCTTACTGCCACCTAATCGCCTCAGTACCTCCTCCCTCCTTTAGCCCACACAGCATATGAAAACAGAAAATGGAGGTTGAAAACACTAATTTAGTGTCATCTTTCATCAACATTTTAGAAACTTAACAGTGAAAATCATATTGCTTAGGCAGAGTTTAACATAATTTTCAAACTATCCTAGCACAACTGAACTGAATGATCTATTCTAATATATCAGAGTCAGAAAGGACACAGAAAAATTAATGGTCCAGATAGAGATCATGGGTTCATCTTGAACAGACTGTCGACTAAAATGTGGAACTTTACAAATTTTGGATCTTTTCAGCCTTAAAACTTGAGAAGAAGGACACCCACCAGCATACTGTTCGTATCCCAGAAAAGATCTGAACTTTCTTTGCATCCCACTGGGAAGCTGCTCTACTCCAAAAAAAACCCCTGGTTTCCCAAGGTTTTCAGTTCACCTTAGGAGAATATGATAGTCAAATATAGGGCGGACATCTAAGTTCATATAACAGTACTCTACAAACCCCTGGTGCTTTCAAGTTAAGAGTCTGGCCACTGACATCTGCCACTTCATACCTACAGAGCTAACCAGTAAGATTTGTAAGATTGATGGGAGATAGCACAGGCAAAAAGCTACAGCACTCAAGGAACTCCTTCACAGGAAGAACAATTGGTCATTATTGAGGTTTGTTTCTGCAAAGGCATCTGAAAACCCATTTCTTCTCCTCCAGAAATCAAATATAGCAGACTCATGCTCAGCAGAACAGCAGAGGCTTTCTGGTTTTTTTTGGTAGGCAAGGCAGCTTTATCAAACAATGAAATGCTGATGGTGTAATTTATTTGACAAGGTAAAAAAAAAACCCTAGGGAACTTGGGGAACCTTTTAGTACACTGCCAGAAGACAAGTGGTAACTAGCTTAATAAATTTCTCTATCCCGCACCTCAAAAATCCCACCCTACTACCCAATAAGAGGACCGTGGGAAGAAAGATCTGACTCACAAAAGAAACAAAAAAGTATTGGAAAAAGCACAGCCTCCATATGCCATAATAAAGAAACCTCATATGTCTTTAATTAGCTCATTATAGAAGGATATAAAGCAGATAAAGGAACCCAGTATGGAATTATTAAGTCAAATGGTACTAAAAAAAAGAAAGTAGGTCAGAAAGGAGTTGCTCATTACACAAATTGTGGTATTAATGTATCATAATAAGCAGAAGGGAAAAAGAAGTTATCTGTAAAGGATAAGGAAAAGAAGGATGAAATGGGATAAAAAAGTTTGGACATATTCTGTTATATTGGAAGTATCCATGGGAGGTGAATGGAGAGATTCTATTACTGCCACCATAATTTTGCATATGTGTCTGTATTCCTGAGAAGGATTTATCTTTCCACATCCATATTCACTTTCAGCTTTCCAAGCACCATAATACTCCAGATTAAAGAAATGTTAAAAAATGATGTGGTGTGGCATGATGTGTCAAAATCTAGACATCAAGTTTAACATTATCCTGACATTTAAAGATAAATGACACTAATTTCACACTGTGTCTACCTAGCCTTTGTTGTTATATGATCTTCAGTTCTGTGGCAAATGAAAGGAGATGAGCACTTTAGGTACTGTATGTGATCTGTCTGCAGCACACCATCATCACGAGTTATACTATTTAGCTCTACTGTCACAGAAATGACCTGCTAGATGTTTTGGCACAAGCACGCTTCATGCTTCTTTATCATTTTTTTGAGTTGCATACAGAAAGTAAAAAGGCTTATAGGCTATAGAGACCACGGTCTAATGCATTTAAACAAGTTCATCATCTTTTGAAAAAACAACCAATCACAGAATAGTATAAAAAATATATAAAAAAAAGGATTCAGGGATGCAACAAGGAAAACTAAGGCCTCCTTTGAACTAAAGCTGGCGAGGGAGGTCAAGGAAAGCAGAAAATCTTCTACAAGTATGTTGGAGGTAAAAGGAAGTCTAGAAGTAATGTAGGTCCGCTGCTGGATGAAACGGGTGCCCTGGTGACCAAGGACAGAAAGAAGGCTGAGTACTGAATGCCACCTTCACCTCGGTCTTTACTAATAAGGTCAGCTACCAGGAGTCCCAGGTCTCCAAGACCATAGAGGAATTCTGGAGGGAGAAAGTTTTTTCCTCAGTTGAAGAGGCTTGGGTTAGAGCTTAGTTAAGAAAACTGGAGTTCCACAAGTCCATGGGCACCAATGGGATACACCCACGATTACTGAAGGACATGGCAGAAGTTATTGCCAGGACACTCTCCATAATTTTTGAAAGTTCCTGGAGAACAGGAGAGGTGTCTGAGGACTGGGGAAAGACCAATGTTGTCCCAATCTTAAAAAATGACAAAAAGCTGGACCCGGGTAACTAGAGGCTGGTCAGCCTCACCTCCATCCCTGGAAAGGTGATGGAACAGCTTGTCCTTACCACCATCTCTAAGCATGTGGAGGAAAGGAAGCTTATCACAAGTAGTCAACATGGATTCCGTAAGGGGGAGTCATGCTTGACTAATCTGATAGCCTTTTATGATGATACAAGTAGTTGGATAGATGAGGGGAGGGCAGTGGATGTGGTATTCCTTG
This sequence comes from Corythornis vintsioides, assembly GCA_025447755.1. Taxonomy (NCBI): domain Eukaryota; kingdom Metazoa; phylum Chordata; class Aves; order Coraciiformes; family Alcedinidae; genus Corythornis; species Corythornis vintsioides. Next base: position 60,025 of record JAOEGS010010032.1, read on the forward strand.
ACTTCAGCAAGGCTTTTGATACTGTATCCCATGGGATCCTCACAGCCAAGATTAAGAAGTGTGGATTGAGTGATTGTGCAGTAAAGTGGATTGGGAACTGGCTGAAGGACAGAACCCAGAGAGTTGTAGTCAGTGGAGCTGAGTGTAGCTGGAGGCCTGTGACTAGTGAAGTCCCCCAATGGTCAGTGCTGGGTCCAATATTATTCCATATATTCATCAATGATCTGGACAAAGGGATAGAATGAACCCTCATCAAGTTTGCTGATGACACCAAACTGGGAGGAGTGTCTAACACACCCGAAGACTGCTGATATGGCTGTATTTCTGGTGGTTTCACATCTAATTGCTAGATTAGCTTATCAGCCCTCAATTTCCACTATTCATCTTCATGTGTGCAAAGCCACAAACTGTTTTTATACAGAATATTTTAAATCATTGACCCCATTTCCCACACCTATAGGATTTCATAAACATAGATGTATTTATCTATGAATTTCAGTATCAACAGAGAGGACTGAGATTTGCTTCAGCCCAAAGTGTGGGCAATGAGCTAACCCTATTTCCAGATCCCACTGAATGAGTGGGGGCGTAGACCTGTACCTACAAGTTTGAACGTTGTTAACTTGCATCCTCCTTGTTTGGAACCTGCTCAGACCTAACTTGAAACTGTCTACACATGCCTTTTGGGAAGAAGCTTGGTATGCTTCAGTGGCTCTTACCCATATTCATGGCTTATTACTCCTCCTGTCAAACAGCATCATAGACCTCAAGGTCAGAATGGCCTATAGAAGGGTATTTTGCTCACTTCTCACCTGTCTCAGGCTCTAAAGCAATATTATTTATCTAAAAACAAAATAAAAAAATCAAAAATCAAGTCAGAAAGAAAGAAGTATAAAAGCATAACTGCTAATCTAGAAAGAGAAAAGAGTCCAGATGCTGTTAGACTTACAGAGAAAGATTGAAGAGGAAAAAAACCCCTTTTTTAGCATGTCAGCTTTTGAAAGAGGTCTTCTTTAAAATATGTATTTCCTAGAAAAGTGCTAGGAATTTGTAGTATCTTTTGAAACCATGACGCACAGTTATTTTATTTAACTACCTGTGACATTCAGAACAGCAATATAGAAAATGTGATATAAATATCAAGGGCTTGATCCTGCCCTTTGGTACAGCAGCTGAGCATCATTTCCAGTTGTTTAAAATCAGCTCCTGACCCCATGTGCCCTCGAAACATGAGAGGCAAAACAAGAAAAACTTGGGCTTTGCATATCTTGGCACAAAAGATGATGGCATTTTATTTGGGAATTGCTGCAAGTGATTTTACCTTATTTTCTTATGTGAGAGATGTGATGTTCAGTTTTAATTTACACTGATAACATAGAACAGTAGTGTCATCAGAGTAAAAATGTAAGAACAGGCTTTGTAAAGAAAACAAATCAAACAAGCCAAATGAACAGTGCCCACACACCACAGTACCTTTCAAAACCACTGGCAGTGAACTTATTTTATCCCCAGCATTTTTCAGAGATGTTGGTTTGCCTTTTATTTTTTTTTCAACATGATATCCATTCCTGACATGACTGAGTTTCACAGAGGTCTGTATTTACAGAAAAAATAGTTTTAAAATAACTCATAAGCATAGTTTGGAGGCAAAACAGTTTGTTCATATGCCTGAAGATTCCTTCTGTATCTGACTCTATTCACCCAAGTAGCTCCAGTAAATTTTACTTTTCCTAAATGTGTCCAAGAATCCAATCTCATTCTCAATAAAAAAAAAACAAAAAAAAAAAAAAAGGGAAATAGTGCTTGTGTCACAAATGAAGGTACAGGCTCTTCAATTTCTCCTACTCTGGGATATTTTTTACTTAATTCTTTCATTTTTCTTTTGTGTTTCTGTCATCCCTTTGACCTTACGAGATTTTTGACTCCTTTGCTTAGCTTGTTTCTGTATATCTTTTCTTCTGTTTTCTATAACGTTCATCCCAGTTCCCCTTTTTTTTTTTTTTTTTTTTTGTTAGTTATTTTTCAGTGTTATTGGTCTGAATCGTTTTGTCTCATTGAGGTGTATAAAAGCAGTTAAAAATATAATCCTTTCTGTGGAAGATCCTCCTAGAGCAGGAAACATGGAAATAATTATGTGGAATCATAAATGTGACTCTTTCTGCCTCAGTTTGCCATTAAAAAAAAAAAAAAAAGATTGCTGATTTACCTGCATTTTAGAGGTGCTGTGGGAGGTGACCTACTTAAGGTTTGCTAATCATTGAAAATTTAAACAGTGTTATTTAGCTAGATTGAGAGCACTTGTGAATAATTGTAACCAGGGGCTTGAATTCATAATTGTAATGCATCTTTTGTTTAAAAAATACACACTGACAGCATTTGTATCACTTTCACTGGTTTTAAGTACCTTAGTGAATTATCCAAACCAAATATAAGCCCTCATGAGTGAGAGACCCTTCTTCTCTCATTGTTAGCCTAAGATGTACACAGTAATAACAGTAGTAGCAATAGCAGAAGTAATAATAATAATATTAGTGGCAAAAATAATCACAGAATCACAAAATGTTAGGGGTTGGAAGAGAGTTCAACACCTCCCTGCCAAAGCAGGATCAACCAGAGATTGTATCCAGGAGGGTTTTGAAAGTCTTCAGAGAAGACCACAGCCTCTCTGGGCAGCCTGTTTCAGTGCTCTGTAAACCTCATAAAAGAAGTTTTACTTTATGTCAGCATAATAATAATAATCACCATAATAATAATATAGGACTCATGTTTTGGTGACTAAGAAACTTCACATTGATTTCAGTGGCTACTAGATGTAAAATCAAGTCATGTAAGTTAACCTCCTTGACTGGATCTTTGTATAAAACATTTGTGTAGAACTGTTGATGTCACTGTTGTAGCAGGAATTCACAAAATAGACTTTCAAAGTCTAATGACCTCTAAAGATACTAACAGCCACAGAGTAAATTGAGATATTGGTTTTGTGGCACACTGCAGTTTTTCCCAAGCTGTTTCTGGATAACTCAGTGTTCCATAGGTGATAATTACTAATTTCTCATTTCATCCCACAGGAGCCAATGACCTTATCATCTCATTTCTAACATCCCTTTTTTTCTGACTGGTGCCATCCCCATTTTTCTCTCAGATTGTCTAATTGAGTAGCATAATTAAATTAAACTTAGAGCAGTTATTTCCAGTCCAGAACTACTTTGAAATTACTCTTTCTATTTTAGACCTAAAAGAAAAAAATCTGTTATTGTCCTATGGTTTGTTTTTCTTCCTACAAATCTAGCCATGTGGTAGTTCAGCAACACTTACCACCCTTCTTAAAAATCTTGACTTTCTTTAAATCCTTATCACCCTAACTGTATTAAGAAAAAAAACCCAAAACAATCAAAAACCCCAAAGACTTAAGAATCCATGTTTCAGACTGTATTCAGAGTTTTTTGAAATGTTTTCTACAATTCCAGTTGCAGTCTGAGCAGTGTTATTACAGGGAAAAAATGCGAAGTTCATATTCTATAGATGGTCGGCATTATATAAACCTGACAAAAAACAGAAAATGGAAATGCCTGGAGATGGTCAATCAAAGCATGAATTTTCTGCCGAAGCCTTCTAAACTTTATATCTGAAGAGAAATGTTTTAGACTGGTACAGTTGTGGAAATAAAGAAAAATTTAAACCTACATCTAACTCAGAAAGTTAATCATACCCAATTTAATCTAACAAGTACTTCTGGTGGAAGTTTATATATATATATATATATATATATGTAGGCATTATTTTATTATGCTATATTGTTACTCATTGTCACCTGAAAAAAGCAATTGCAAACCTTTCTATTCTGGCTTAAGTACAGGACAAAATTGATAATGTAAGCATATGTGTCTTACAGAGGAAAAACTTATTTTGGACTAGCCACTCTTTACTTCCTTGTTTGTTTTGTTTTGTTTCCTCTAAATTACACAGAATTGCATTTTTTTGTGTGGCTTTTTGGTTTTTGGAGTTTTTTTTTTTTTGGTTACTATCATATATCAAATTCTGAGTTAGTATATTATCTGATTTCCAAACTATGACATTCACATTATTATTTATCTTGGTTTCCACAAAATATTCTTTCTCTACCATTCCTCAGGGAAGTTAAAAAGCAGCCAAAAGAGAACTGGCAATGACACTTTCTTACACCAGAGTCCATCCACCCCGGCAGAAAAGCCTTGGCTTGAAGGAAACCTCTAGGAGCAGCACCTGGCCCCAGAGAGGAATTGTTCAGATGCTGTTTATGCCCTGGACTTGGTAGGGGTTCGTGTCAGCTTGGCAGTGATGCCATCCTGGCAGTTTCTGCTGTCAGCAGATCTCTCAAGACAGAAATACAGCCCTGTGATTTCTCTCATTATAACTATTATCCCAGTTCAACACAGGAATAGGGAAAAAATTATGCTAATTACTCCCTAGTTATGATTGTTGTGGGATAACAAATTCTTTCATAAAAGAAGCCATATCAGGAAAGCTAATGAAAGTTTAAGACAATATAAATAAAATACTGATTTCCTTAGGAAAAAGAAGTGTCTCATTTAGCTTTTGAAAGAGAAAAATTAGCAAGAGTAGAGAATGTCTCCTATGTGTTTGCATGCCAGCTACATTTGTTTACTTATGTGGTGTGACAGAATATCCACTAACCCTGCTTCTGAAAGATGTTTTACTTTGAGATCAGTCTCTAGATCACAAATTGCTTAATAATTTTCCCAGTGTACTGTGAACGATGACTGTTGGCTTGACTTTCTAACAAGTTATTCAGATACTGGTAAGCCCACCTCTATCAGCTAGGTAATGATTCCCTTCTCCCTCCCAGTTTTATTACATGAACATAAGAAATAAACTAATTCAGAGTCATGAGCATGTGCAAAACATGCTATGGTGTATGAATTTACATACAAGCAATTAATCTATAGTAACTGTCCAAGGCAGACTCCTCTCCCACAATGTATTTTGGGATAGCAAATTCTATTTTCACTCAAAGACAAGTAACTTAATGTGAATTTGCATTTGCCAATGAATAATTGTGCAAATGACCTGACTGCAAATTCACTCTCTAACTTGCTTTGTGGTAGATTGTTCATAATTTCAGATACTAAAGCCTGACTACAAATGTACCTTCACATCTTCATCTCTCTTAGCAGTGCAAGAAGTTGCTTATATTGGGAAAGTACACTATTATAACTGGATTTACACTGGAATTGTAGCACTACATTACTAGTCCTTTTCACATTGCAATCAACGCAATCAATTAAAAACTTGTGCATAGATCTAATATATAGGCTAACATATAATAGAAAACTCTCCCATAATATGCACACATAATATGCACACAACCACCTCTCACAGCAAAAAAAACCCCACCCAACAGTTAGAGGTTTAACCTCTAACCAGAGCAGAGTAGAGCAGCAGAATCACCTCTTTTAATCTGCTGGCCATACTTCTGATGCAGCCCAGGATGTGATTGGCCTTCTGGGCTGCAAGAGCACACTGTTGGCTCATGTCCAGCTTGTCATCTATCAGCACCCCCAAGTCCTTTTCTGCAGGGCTGCTCTCTATCACCTCATCCGCAAGACTGTATTGATGGTGAGGATTGTTCCAGCCCAGATGCAGGACCCTGCACTTGCTCTTGTTGAACCTCATGAGGTTCACCTGGGCCCACTTCTCCAGTCTGTCCAGCTCCCTCTGAATGACATCCTGTCCATCACAGAACCACAGAATGTTAGGGGTTGGAAGGGACCTAGAAGATCATCTAGTCCCACATCCCTGCCTGAGCAGGATCACCTAGACTAAGTCACCCAGGAACACATCCAGGTGGGTCCTAAACAGTCCTAAACAGTCTTGCACATAATATGAAGCTGTGTGTAGTGTGTGCCGTTCTCAGAGTGTTGCCTGCAATCACAGATAGGTTTAGTTCAAGACATACCATACTGAAAAATCATTTTGATTACATTCTCACAGTATTTGGGGAGATGGAAATTACTTTGGACATTGAAATATATGGGTTTTTCTCCCTTTGGAATATAATTTATTATTTCAGCACTTAATCTAAAGGCTTGTTTGAATACAGGGATATGTGCCACTGCTCTGCATCAGGAAAGATTTCTTACTCCAAAACTTTCCTACATGCTACCCCGTGCCTGAAGATAAAAGTGTATAGGGCAGATTTTTCACTGCCTTCTTTATGTCTATCTAAAATCTACAGACAGATCTTTCTCTTTTCTCTCCTTTCCTTTATTTGTTTTCACTCTGAACTGCATTTGGTATCTGAATGACACAAAGAGCCCTAGGAGGGGGGAAGAAACACTGTGCTGTGGAGCTGCCTCAGACAAAGTCATTGGTCTGCTTTCATCATGAGTGAAGAGTATTCACACCACATGCGGTCCAAATTAGTGGAAGTGCAGTAGTCATGTCAAAAGAGTACTGCACTGAAGCTAGTAAGTCCTACTCACTGGGGCAGGGCTTTTTATATCATGGTTATGCTGCTTCTCTGACACCAACTGAAATCTCTGCTTGAGTACTAAGGAAGATTTCCTTACAGGGAATTTCCAATGTAATTTGTGTGATACGCAAATGTCCTTAGTGATCAAAATTTTGATTACTGCAAATATATAGATATATATATAGTATATGTATAAATCCATACATATCTATCTGTACACTTATAAATATGTACATTCATCCTCACATGCGTCCTCACATCCTCTGTATACACACATTTACATACATATTTTTATACATAACTTGAACAGAGGCATTTGCAAGTGGAACAAGGAACAACTGTAAATTTGCTGATTCAAGGAGAACAACTTACTGCACTTAGTTTATTATATAGGCATTTTTTTTCCACCATCTCTTCTATAATGCAACTAACTCTCTCCTCAAATTGTACTTGGAAGTATCAGAGTTAATTTAAATCATGATATAAAAGGGGGAAAAACTTTTGAGAGTTGGGATTTAAAAGCATTTACAAGATTGAATCAAGGAGGTCTGATAGTGAACAGGATCTACAAGGAATGGTAAATTCAGTTCAAACAACAACTCGTATAATTGGGAAAAGAGAACACTTTACAGAGGTAAAGTTCTTCTGCAGTCTACAAAATCATTTTTTTAAATATGAGAAGATGTGCTCTGTTTGGGAAAGTTGCTTGGTAATGTTTGAGATTTATCTAACCTCGACTTGCCTAAGGGAAGTGTCAACTGGAATAAGCACCAACTGTGTATGTGTGCTTTATCATATACTATGAAATAAAATATTCCTTTTATCTTTTTAATTTATTTTTGTGAATTAAACATTTATGAAAAAAATATACTATTTACCTGAGTTGTGATTTGTGTTTTGTTTCATGAAAGAGCTCAAATCATCTGCATAAAGCTGCCAGAATTGTTAACAGAATCAGCAAGTATAAGTCCCTGGTACAAGCCAGCAGATATTTTTTTTACAGTGTCACAGGAATTTGAATGATAAATCCAGAAGACCTCCTCCTGTCTTGAAGATTGAGTAGATATTGCAAACAAGCTCCTTAAATGTAAAGGCCTAATGGAGACCTAAACCCTGGAGAGATGTTGGAATCCCCAGTGCTTGACCCACCCCAAATCTGGTCAGCAAAACACTGGAAAAGGTTGTATGATAGGGAACATGTCTGCACAGGCTGGTGAATAAACTGGTGGACTGAACAATCTTTGCCAACTCTTCTTTGATGAGATACTGTGGAAAATCTACTGGATGAATAATAAAATCATTAAATCATTAGGTTGGAAAAGACATATAAGATCATGAATCCAATTATTAAACCATGATGGAATTAGCACTAAAATACAATTTTGAAGATTATTTTTCTTCTAGTGAGGTAGAAATGTAACAATAGACTCTTTAAATACTCTTTGTCTTTTTGGCCTAAGGATGAAAATTCATTGTGACAAAGCACAGTCTTCCACTGGACAAGTAATATCTTTGAGAAACATGTTTTGGGGAAAATAAAAGATTTTCAGATTCTATCTTTGATCTGAGACATGTACCTTATTTATATACGAGTGATGAAATTCAGATTATATAAAGAAAAAATAGATGCAGAAATGTTTTTGATGACTGATGATACTATATTTGTATGAAGGTGTGACTGATATATGAGCCACCCATCCTGAATCACATCTGGAGGAATCACATTTCCAATATGAAGAATAAAAGGTCGCAGGAAGAATCTAGGGGACAGAAATATGTCCTGCTGTGTTTCTGCCATGAAAATAACTTCCTATTTAAAACACTGAGGTTGGAGTAAGAATGTTCCTTTTGCCCCAGAGTAATCTCTCTTCCTACCTCGACCCACCTACTGCTACCACCCTGAAAGCCCATAATCCTTTCCAAAATGCCCTCTATCCCCCTGGAGGATGCCTGCATGTCCTGAGTTATAACATAACCCCACAGTACTAAATCAAACCCCACACCCCTCATACACCGTCCTGACCTCTTCACAAAATTCTTCACACTTTCTGTGCCAGTGTCAGCATCTGGGAAGCCCCCTCTCTACCAGTTTACTTGAAGATGTTCTTACCTGCAAATTTCCATTACAAGGATGAGAGATTTTCTAAAAGTTTCTAATATTTAGCTGAGAGGTTAGAATCACAGAATTGTAGAATGGCTAGGGCTGTAAAAGACCTCCAAAGGTCATCTAGTACAGCCCCCCTGTAGTGAGCAGGGATACCCTCAACTAGACCAGGCTGCTCAGAGCTTTGTCCAATCTCACCTTGAATATCTCCAGGGATGGTGCCTCAACCACCTCCCTGGGGACCCTATTCCACTGTTAGTTAAGTTATACTCCACCAAAAATACTAGAGTATGTCCAATTATTGTCTTGCATTTATCAATAGTGAACTACAGATGTCTCCATGCTCTGTAGAACTATCCAAATGGTTTAGGGGTGTTCCTAGCCTTGAGGGGGGTGCTTCATCTGGGGTCGGTGCTACCTTGCTCTCTAGGCCCTTCTCTATCTCACAAGCAGTGCTACCTATGTGATTGCACCCCACTGTTACCCTTCCACCCTGCTGTAAATTGACCATTTTTCCTACTTTATTTTCTGTCTTTAGCTTTTCTTAATCCCTGGCAGTACTTTATTTTTCATATCATGACAACTTGTGTTCCTTAATAGCTTCTTGTAATGTACTATTTCAGAAGCTTATGAATGATATCTGATGAATCACAGATTTAAAATGCTTCCTGAACATGCAGGGGCCAGGAAATGAAAACAGAATCAGAAGATGAAAGTAATTTTGTATTATGCCAGTAAATCCAAAACTGCCTAGACTGCTCACTCAAAGCAGAGAATTACTCTCCTTCTGCAGAAAAGAAATAGGCTGTGAAACACAAAAAGGAGCCCGAAGAATTTATTTGGACTATTTGGCACTAAGCCATCAAATTGATGATCTTTTTAAAAGTCAATGGAAAAAATACCCCCCCTAAGTATCTAAGTTGGGTCTCCATTCTTAAGGTTACAGACCTACGTCTGATGGGTGATTCTGGGAAGGACACAAAACCTGTGTTGGAAACTTCACAGATGTTAATGACCAAAAGGCTTTGACAGGAGAATGTTCGTAGAAACACAGTGGGGAAATATAATTACTTCTAAAGGCAGGATGTACCTGACTACAGTGTGATGAACTGTTAATATTTATGTTATTATAGTGGTTGGGAGGTCCATTTAGAAGCCAAGTCTGTATTTAACTGTATGCCTGCACACAGGAAACAAGTGCCTTGAGCAATGTTTCAGTTTTGGAGCCAAACCCTCTGTTTCTTTCTCCCCTGGCACAGAAATGGGAGCTATGTACATCACTGTGTTTGGTGGGAAGCTGAGAGTCACCAGAAATCAAAGTGACAAATTGCGCTGATTAGGAAATGGTTCTCTCCTTCCTTCATCCCCTTCTCTCAAGTCAGAACTGTGACATTTTGCTAAAAGCTGAAATGCTTAATAAATCCACAAGGAAGCAAAGTGTATTTTACCACAAGATTATATGCCATCATGTCATCTGAAACTGACAGTTCATGGACTTGAAAGCCTGGGTGTCTCTCAAGAGAGCAGTTCAATATTAAGCTATCTTTTCACAAACCCACTCTAGTTTCCTTACTGTGATGGCCTCTGAAACATTGTCAGCCCTACAACTAGCATGTGTGCAGGGGGAAACCCAAAACAAGTTGTTCTGGGAATACACTTGTCTTTTTTCTATTTATCCTTATGGACAATTGAACGTTTCTTTTAAGTCTGGAAAATTGTACTAATCTCCCTTCCACTATTCTTTTTCTTATGTTAATTCTATAAGGAAAATGTTCCTGATCTCCTAGGGTTTTTTTCCCCCTGGTTTCCCTAGTACTTACCAATGCAAACTACTAAATGAGAAAAATACAGAGATGGCAACCAGAATAATGTCTGCAGTGAAGAACCTATAGTAGCTGCATATTGCATAGGCATATCCAAAGTAGATCTAATATTTTTAAGTGTGAATGGTAATAACTGCTTCAGCTGCAAAGACTTATTGAGCAGCTTTTATAACACCTGTATAATCTTTCACTGCTGATTCAGACTCACTCTTGTCCAGTGCTATAACCATTAATGAGTATTCAATTGGCCACTGTGACTGCATTTCTAGGAGATGCCATGTGTAATGATATCTTTGAGTAGAGTGTAGACATAATCAACTGAGATGATATCACAAGTAGCAAAATTGTCCATAAGTTAAGAATACAGAATGAAGCTGTTCTTACCTGCAAATTTCCATTACAAGGATGAGAGATTTTCTAAACCATACTTTTCTTGAAGGGCAAAAAGACAGTTGTTCCCATGGTGATGACAAAAAGTATATTGGAATGAAAATGTAGAGGTGTCTTGAATAACTAGCAAACAAATGATCAGTGTTGATGAAATGGTCAGGTAACACAGGACTATGGAAATGTGTAACTGAATCAAAAGAAAGGCACAAGATATGGGCTGCTCTAAGGATCAGAAAACACTGTTTAGTGGTGGTTAGGTATATATGACTTTTGTGTGTGTTAAAGATATGTTCACTTCAAAATAAAAAGCATAATATTCTTTTTTATTACTAGATATGGAAGTACATTTTTTCTCCTCTAAGTATATTTATTCTGAATTGGTTTTGTTTTAAAGAAAACAAAAATCTTGATTTTACATGGAAGTGGTTTATATTATGCTATTCAAGTCCTATTTTAACAACTTTTCAGAAATTGCCAGAATTATATTGACTTTTTGTAGATAATAAAATATACTGAGTCTGAATTTACACATCCAGGATTTCTAGATATTATAGTGGTAGTATAAAGTTAAAATCAATCTTGAATTCTTTAATCTAATAAAATTTCCAATATAACATATCCAGACTAAATGTCTGTAAATAGATACATTGTTAACAAAATTTTTATTTCTATCCCATGATCCCTCCAAGGTGTTAGTGCATGTTAGAGATTGTATATATTTGGACTTTTAAAACATGACTACAGCATGGTAAATAACCAGCTAATTTTCAACTTTTTAGATGTGTTCAATCACCAGATTTGAGGCATAATGAAATTTAAAAAAATCATTCTGTGATTTTACAGTCATACACATCAGAAAGATACAAAATTAAGTAGTAGAAGAAAAAACACCTTTGAAGGTAAAGGTAAAATCCCTTCCAGTGTAGATGCGAATGTGACAGAAAAAAAGTGAGGGGAAAAAAAGAGAGCTAGAAGAGAAGAACAACCTGAGATCATATATCTATATCCCTAACTGGTCAAAAACTTCAGGGAATAATGTGGTTGTTTGGTTTGTTGGGTTTGTTTTTTTGTTTGGTTTGTTTGGGTTTGGTTTTTTTTGACAACGTTAAAGAGAATTATTAAAACCACATATCACTTTGTTAAGTCTCAAAGACAACCTGGAGAGAGTACCACAGGGATTTAGTTTAGCATAGGTGTTCTATTGTGCCTTTAACAGAAGCAGGATCAAACTACAGTCTCTTTAAAATATTAGCAGCTTCCTAGCTTGCCTTATTGTTCCTCTGCTATGAAATATCCACCTGACTTTGTCTTGGACTCTGTCAGCAGCTAATGGATTTAACCAGCCAGCTTTATTCGCATCTTCCTGCTTGTCTGTTCTCCAGCTTTCAGGATCTCCTGAGCAACTCCTCAGAGAGAGAATTTAGAACTAAATCTATCAAATGGCCTCACACAGGAAATAATCCATTTTATTCATTTTCCTTTGCCATGGATTTAGCTTGAAGACTTGATATACAGAATCCTCATTTTGGTGTACTAAACAAGATCAAAGGTGACTCTGACTATTCCAAATTCCTTTGAAAAGCTAATCTGAATCATTATGCTTTAGACAACTTCTCTCCTAGGAGTCTTTTCTTTAATGAATCATTATTCTACATAGCACAGGATCTTCTCTACTAAAATAAACTCAAGCATGTGAGAATTTTACAGCTGTTGGAATTAAAGAGACATTGTCAGGCCAACCTTTTCTAAAACCATGGAGTAGTTTATTTCTTTGTTAGACACTTATGTATAATATATGTATTACATTGAATGGATCAGCCAAGAATGTTTTCAAAAATATTTTAAATCCAAATATAATTTTCTGTTGCTAAAATGCAAAAACTGAATAGGGAACATAATTCAGTCTTCCTTATGACTAAAAGAACTTTTGAGTTCATTGCTTTGTTCAAGCAGAAGGAAAGAAATTATCTTAAGAAATGATAGAGCTTGATCCAGTGGAACTGAATTAAATAGAATTGAAAATTAAAATGAATTGAAATCTTTAAGCTCTTTGTGTTTCAGCGGGTGATGCTGCAGTTAGTGGTAGCATTAAGAGTATCTGATTTCATCTGAAAATATCTCTGGGCAAGAACATATTTTCAGTACTCCAAACATGGTAACTGTAGGTACTAAAAAATTCAAAGTATTGTCATGAAAATATTCGTAAGACTAGGGTTTGAAAAGACAATAATACATTTTCCATAAGAGAGGCTGATTCCATTATCTGAGTTCCTGTAAGAAAATATGTGGATAAGTTTTTATGTTTATTTATAGCTACTGCTTTCATTATATCTTGCCTTATGTGCCATTTCATGCATTATGCAGGAGCGAAAATGAAACAAGACCCAGTGAAAATTTGGTTACAGATCAACTCTGATTTTCACCAATTTCAATCTCCTAGAGTCTTTGAAAAAGAGTATACTTTCTGCTTCTGGGGAGATGGGCATGGGCAATACCCACAAGCAGGCTGGACTCCCCATTGTCCAAGGAGGTGGAGGACATCTTGGGAGTACACTGAAGAAGCACCACCCAGAGAAAGTTCACATACAGCAAACCCATATCTCTGTGGTAAAAAAATGGGGATCCATGTCTGAAAAACAGCCATTTTTATGTACCAGAAGGAATAAAACAGTTGCTTTTACTCTCATTTTCCAGACGCACTTCAGGTATTACTGCATCCAATCTTATGTCCAGAATTTTGACTTGTAGGTTGTCAATGATTCCTTGGGCATGCTATTGATACAATACCTTTGCAGAGTAACAGCACTGGATATGATTGACCCAAAACCTACACCCCCTTTAAAAGTCTAGGGACACCCTTTGTATCTTTTAAAATATACATTTTATTTCTATTTTATCTTTGCTGAACTTCCAGGAATTAAAAAAACAAAACAAAAACAACAACAAAAAAAAATGCAGCCAAATTCACACTATTGAAACACTATTCCTAGTGTTTTTTCATCCATCCAGACTTCACTTATGAAAAATATATTTTTATTCTTTTTAACATTCAATTTTACCAATCTTCCGTAATTTTTCCGTTAGCTGAGAAAGCTCCATAATGCATTTTATTACAGGTAATAGTATGACATCTGATTAATACAGCCACCATTATAATTACAAAGCCCTTGTTCCAAGAAGATAATTACATTTAATTTTCTTTTGATTCAATTATATTAGTATATTACACTTGCATTTTAATTTTGCATTTTTGAAGTCTTATGATAGGGAGGTTTGATTTGTTTGCAGTTTAGAATGTTTGTAAAGATTATATTTGGTCAGTAATTATATAATCAACAGAAAACGTACAAATATGTATAGAAGAACCTGCTTCTACCTATATTACAATTATTTTTTTCTGTAGTTTGTTAATTCCAGATTTGGACCAAAATCCTCAAGAGTAAATGAAGTACCAAATATAAAATAAGTCACTTTCTGCTACATGGCAACAGATACTGACATACTATCTGAAGACATGGCAACCTTTGGTGCAGATTCTATGAACAGAATGGGGTCTAAATAAACATTTGGGTCACTTTCTGCTAAATACAAAACATTATTATCATTATCATTTTAACCTAAGAGAAGTGATATAGTTACCAAAAATGATCTAACGTCTTCAGGTGACATCTTCCCACCATAGTTACCTGTCTCTAGCGGAAAAATGATGCTAGTGTTCAAAAGACAAATGCACAGAACAAGAAATTTGGGGATAATACTTAAAGTGAACAACCTTCCATGAAAAATGTTATACATGCAAAACACACTTAAATCTTACTCTAAAGGCACTTCTGACTGTGTCAAAGTTTTAAAAGTCAGACCTCATGAGAATTTCTCTCAGAAGAAGTAACAATGTCACTATCTAATTAAATTAACACAATAGTTAGATGATTAATGAAATCAAGTTTTCAAGCATCATATGCAAGTTAGGTTATTTTTTTATATATACCACTTGAAGGCTTTTCGTTTTTCTTCCTGCCCACATAATATTTTTTCTTAAAACACTTCCATAGGATGTTCTGGAAAACCACCAAATTTACATTTTAGAGACATTATGGTCCATGCATGTTCACAGAACAAGGAACAGCACAGAAACAAAAGTACAAATATCAATGTAGTGCCCTAGAAATGAAGTGTCAGTCTGACTCTGAACATTTATAAATCAAAGAAGTGAGATTACTATCCACTTGCAATTCTCCCCTCCAGGGTACCCAAAAGCATGCCAATTAGTGCCAGTTGTGCTGACAGCTATTCATTAGGTTTATCAGGAAACTGCTTTGAGATTTAGGGGCTTCATTAATTCCAGTAAAAGAATCAGAGCTGGTGCTTTATCCATAGTGTGAAATCCAAATGCCTTCTTTTAAATAGCTCATCTGTTTCAGTGTGGTCAATAATAATTTTGGTGAGGGTCATAAATGGCAGAATATGCTGCTTGCTTTGATCTTGGCTGCTGGAGTAAAGGAACTGGCACTCAGAAGCAGTTCTGGCACCTATGCCAAGTCCTCTTTTTGTCTAGGCATTGTAACAAAGTGTCATCATGCAAATACTGCACCTGAGCATGTGGCAGAATGTCTCATTTTCACGGATACATTCAGATAATGCAGGAAAGCAAGAAGAATGGCAGGAAGAAAATTTCTACTCTCAAGGATTTTACTGTATTTAGGGAAAAGCAGCTGGGATTTTCCTCCCTCCCTACTCCTCAGAAGTGTTCCCTCTAGCACAATGTCTCACCACAAGGATCTTTTTCTCTTATGAGGCAGTATTTATCAGCATAGACTTCAACTATTTTGAGTTTTGAGATTCAGTCAGATGAATTCTCCCTAGAACAGAAATTACTATGGATTATTTTCCTCTTTATTCAATTATTTAAATTTCAGATTATAGGGAACTTTTTAAGTACTGCAATAAGCAGCAAAAAAATATGAAAAGAAAATTTGCATTAACTAAAGCACAAAACACCTTTTTACTAAGTGAAGTAGAAGCTACCATAGAAGCTACTGGAAGGTTGTTTAAAATGTGCAGTTTTGTTAATGAAATTTAGAGCTTTTAAGGACACTTATTTAAAGAATTTCATGTGATTTACAAGTCCTATAGCCAGACATAGTCCATCATGAAATGTCACGTATTAGCATACTTGTAGCTCTGTGGAGAAGGACTTTGGGGTACTGGTTGATGACAAGCTGGACATGAGCCAGCAGTGTTCTCTCACAATCCAGAAGACCTACTGTAGACTAGTCTGCATCAAGAGAAGTGTGATCAGAAGGTCAAGGTAGGTAGGTGATTCCACCCCTCTACTCCACTCTTCTGAAAACCCTCCTGGCATACTGTGTCCATCTCTGGAGTCCTCAGCACAAGAAAGACATGGACCTGTTGGACTGAGTCCAGAGGAGGGCCACAAAAAGGCTCAGAGGACTGTAACACCTCTCCTGTGAAGGAAGGATGAGAGAGCTGGGGTTGTTCAGCATGGAGAAAAGAAGGCTTGGGCAAAATATTATTGCAGGCTTGTACTTCTATAAGAAAGATGGAGACAGACTTTTCAACAGGGCCTGTTGTAATAAGATGAAGGGTAATAGTTTTAAACTGAGAGTAGATTTAAATATTCAGAAGATGATAGACTAGATATTAGGAAGAAATTTTTTATGATGAGGGTGGTGAAACACTGGCACAGGCTGCCCAAATGGGTGTTAGGTGTCCCATCCCTGGAAAAAGTCAAGGCCAGGTTGAACAGGGGTTTGAGCCTGAGACATCCCTGCTCACTGCAGAGATGTTGGACTAGATGACCTTTAAAGGTCCCTTCCAACCCAAAACATTCTAAGATTCTGGTCTTTGCCAGTTAATATCGGAGACAGAATAATGAGATTTATCATAAAACCCTTGGGGGTTTTGTATTTTTATTTTATTTTATTTAGGGAAGAGATGTTGAACAGACCATTAATTCAAATGAAGAAGTAAATAATAGAATTATTTTTATAGCTACTAAATCATACTTGCTAGTCCTCCAAAGTCAACTTCCATTTTCTTTTATACAGTCTACTTGCCTTATTTGTGATTTTCTATGAGCTTAGTTAGCTATCAAAATAAATCAAATATGATAACTTACACAGACTATATTGTCATTGTAAATATTAGAAGTGTGCTATTTTTAATTTTAAAAGGGTAAGACAATAAAAGCCAACTTCATATGCTACAGTGTCCCACTGCTCTTCCCACCAGCTGCCCACATCAGGCAGTGTCAGAAATAGGCCTTGCACTTCTCCAATACCCTGAGGTGGATACACATTGCTTTTTAAATATAGGGAGACCTTCATCAGGGGCCACAAGGCAATCTATGCAGGCTTCTGTGTTTTCATATTTGGATGTTTTTGCTCAAACTCATAAAGATGAAGGCAATAGGTTAAATACATCCTTCCTGAAACTGCTCTGAAGTAGAAGCAAATCCTTAGCTAAGCATTTGAAATTCTAAAGATCTATCCTTTATTCATAGTCTAAGTTCCTTCTAAAATTTGGAAAGATATTTTTTACCAAAGATTAATGAGAAGCTTGTCGTGAAGACAAAAATCCAGAGGACTGAAAGGGGCAAAAAAATTACGAGTGGCATGCAGCTGGGACTTAAATCCTCTTCAATATTTATTTGTGGTTTAACTTATTTTTAGTTGCTTTTCCCTTTCTTGATGTAGATATTTCTGTTAGTCCTAGCAAAACCAAAAATATTACCTTGGTCTTATCTTCATCCTTATCTCTGAGTTCTTGAGGGAAAATTCTCTCTCTGAGCTCTCCATAGCACATAAATGTAAGGCCACTCACTGAAGCGGAAATTTTATTAAAGAAAAATAACTTCTATTTAATCCAATTATTTATACTAGGATATCTATATTAACCATATATATATGTAGATTGGTTTGCAAAGAGATTAAAGGAAGTACTAATTTACACCCACTGTTGTTAGGAATGTTCCTCAAATGATTTGTCATGTTAGATCATGGCATGCATCCTGAGTTCAGTTGAGTTCCAGATGCTGACAAACCGTAGACAAAACATGGAACAGCAATGTGCCCTTGTGGCCAAGAAGGTCAATAGTTTCCTAGGGTGCATTAAAAAGAGTGTTTCCTGAACCTATATTGATGCATGGGTTTGTTCCTCCTCCAGTGCAGGACCCTACTTTTGCTCTTGCTGAACTTCATTAGGTTCCTCTCTGCTCAACTCTTCAGTCTGTCCAGGTCACGCTAGATGGCAGCACAGCCTTCTGGTGTGTCAGTCATACCTCCCAGTTTTGTATCATTAGCAAACTTGCTGAGGGTGCACTCTGTCCCCTTGTCTAGGTCATTGACAAATATGTTGAACAACTGTTAGACTGTCCAATGCTTACACTAAATACTGTTGTCATCTTTAGTGCTTCTGCCATTTGTGTCACGGCAGGTCATTAGTTATGATTGCTGTGTTTTTTCTTAATAACAATGAAAAGCCCATTAGAAATCTGACTCACAATAAATGGCAAATTATTATGTGGTCATTTTCATCCACTTTAATATATCAGTTCTTCTGTTTGTTTGCATTATTACTGCTGTCATATAGTTATAAATTCTTTGTTTCTGTTGGGCATATGTTTTGTCCTTTCAGGAAATTCAGGAAGGAGAAAAAAAGAAAGAAACCTAACATTAAAATCAACCTGGTTCCTTCTATCCAAAGAAAAGAGATAGCAAGAGATTCTAAGGCATTAAAGGAAAAAGGCAAGCATGTCAGGCAAGGAGAGAACAGAAGTTTTTATTAATGGATGTGAAACATTCTTGAAGGTAGATAATCTCAGTATAGTTTTCCTTCTAATTCTTGAACAACTGTAGCATTTTTCTCAACTCTAAGGTCAGTAAATTAAGTAATAAGTATATTTGTTAAATTTTTATAAAAAGTACTCTGGGGAGATTCTAACCTTTAATCAAGACTGCAAGAAATCCCTCCTGTTTGAGACAGATTCTTAGTCATGCTTCTCAAGAGGCAAAATATCCCACCTATGGGATTTTCTGGATTCTCTCCTCTCACTGAAATCTTTTCATGTTTAAGTATCTTCTCTCAGGTATTAATCTCAAGTTTGTCCCATTCAGGCATGCATGGATTTACAAGTCATGAGGGACTTTTGGAAACTCAGCAATAATTTGGTATCAAATCATTAAAGAAATTGTGTCTAGGTTTCTTAATCTCCAAACAGAAACACATTAGGAAAAACAAAACAAAACAAAAGAAACAGCAGTATTTATTATCTTGCTTCACAGAGCTAAAATTTACTGCTACTAATTTATTTAATTGTTTTGGAAAAGTACATGTTTTACTTCAAAACAATAAGTGATTGAAAGAAAGAACACTGCAAAAACATCTACAAAACAAAAGGAAGGCTAAATTCACTGGGGAAAAAAAACCCCAAACAACAAACAAACAACAAAACACTGGAATAAAATATATTTTAAAAATCCTAATAGGTAATTTGCTGGAAAGGTTGAACCTGTTAAACTTTGAGCAAAATGGGAAAGTAATGAAGGGAGAAAGTATATGAATTTAGACATCCTCTTCATAAACAAGCTCCTTACCCTTAGGCTTTCTTTGGCCTACTAAATCTTTAATTACTGTATGTGAAGTGGAACAGTTTCATTGGCAGGGATATTTCCTGCTTCAAAAATTCTTACGTGCTAATGCTTAAATAGCCCCATCACCCTAGGCAGATGCAGAACAGGAAGACAGTAAAGCCTTCACAACCCTTGCACCTGTATGAGTTTGAGAAAGAGTTTTGACAGATGCTTATCTCAAGGGCTGAATTTCAGTTGGGTACAGAAAACCTGTGCTGGCCTGAAGGGAAGCGTCCAACTGTGAGAGAAAGGTACACTTTATTACATATGTATTCTCATTATTTCATGTCCCCTGACATAGATGCTCATTACTTCATCTGCTGTTTTCTGTGATTCACCTTCTTAAACAAGAGGTTTTCATCATGCATCATGCACAGAACATAAACCCCTAGGAAGGGCTGTGAATGACATTAGGTATCTGTGTACCATAAAGATGGGCAGATCATTGTCAGTTTGTACTCTGAGACTAACTTCTCTTGAGCACTCTCAAATTCCTCCATAAGGGCAGGACATACATACACCTGTGTTTTGACAGGTGGCAGTGACCCTGGCACTGAAAGATCCAGTGATGTGCAGAGTATGATAACAAATTTATATGTTTGTTTCTCCTTCTCTAGCTAACTTGAGATATCAAAATCAATCTTATCTTACCTCCTTCTTTGTAGTAAATGTTCTCTAGGTCAAATCATACTCCTGTGTACACTTTTGAAACCCCACTGATTTCCCCATTCCCTTGGTGACAGCTATATAGTCACATTACCTCATTTTTTTATGTCATCTGTGGCACCTAGGTGACCCGAGGATATCAGTAAATTGGATCATTACCTCAAATTGTCTTATTCTACAGTCAGTGTTACATTGGTTATTTCTGTGGAGAACCCTCCACTTTTACCCAGCTGTAGCTAGCTCTGTAGGACTGGTAATAGCAGAAGAAATAAAATCTTACATTTGTTACCACATTTAGAAAGTATTGCTCTGAGTAAGTATCAGAAATTATTCTGCTTCAAATAATAAAATAAATATTTTCATTTAGTCACTTTGCATAGCCACCTACTTGTTCTCCACTCCAGCACATTTCAAGGATTTGATTTAGCATGACAGAAGACAAGATTTAAAATAATGCCTGACACTTAATCCATAATCCTCTCTGTGGTGCCATTTCTTGCCCACTTTTAGTTTAATATAGTAGCAGGTAGTAAGGCCATGTTAAGTGCCTTCACTTTAGATTTTCTGATTCTGTTAGACCTCTGTGGTCATTTATGTGTCATCACTATATTTCATTACAAGAAACATACTTTGTTCTATGTGGAAAGACAATAAACATAGCCACAAAAAGCAAACAAATTGTAAAGTGTGTGTTTAGATAATTGTCTACCTTGACTTTAGCAAGGCTTTTGACACTGTCTCCCATAACATTCTCATGGGTAAGCTCAGGAATTGTTGGTTAGAAGAGTGGATGGTGAGATGGGTTGAGAACTGGCTAAACAACAATGCTCAGAGGATCATAATCAGTGATGCAGAGTCCAGTTGGACACCTGTAGCTAGAGGTGTTGCCCAGGGGTAAGTATTGAGTCCTGTCTTATTTAACCTCATCAATGACCTGGATGAACGGACAGAGTGTTTCCTCACCATGTTTGGTGATGACTGGCTGAAACAACAGAAGGCTGTTCTGCCATTCAGAGATATCTAGACCAACTGGAAAACTGGGCAAAGGTGAACCTACTAAATTCAACAAGGATAAGTGTATGGTACCACACATGGGAAGGAATAACACCATGACTCAGTAGATGTTAGGAGTTGACCTCTCCAATATGGAAGTAAATAAATAAATACAATCTCCATATCAGCATGGATAAAGATATATAAAATATGTATTCAGCAATCCAGCAAATTAAGTCAAAATCAAAATATCTTCAGTAGTTTGTCCTCAAAACTTGTCTTGAAAGTTACTAGTGTAACTAGTGGAGTGCACAAAATAGTATCTCAATAATTCCAGTAGTGTATAATGTCTCAGGGGGAAACACACAAACTAAAACAAAGCCATAGTTTCTTTTTTTTTTTTTTTTTTTCTGAAATTCTCTGTGTGTTAACCAGATTAAGACACTCAAAATTCTTCCAACAGGATCAAATAGTGTGTTCAGAAGAAACATGATATTTTTCTTCAATGGGAAACAGGAAAGTGTAAATCATATCTTGAAGAAGTTCATTGGATAGAAAAAAAGCAAACAAAAAATGCCACATTAAAAAGCCCCACTGATAGTTGTTTCAAGTACCAAGTGCAAGATTTATTATGTACCAGCTGTCTTGTATTACACCAATAATATATTTTTTGTTCAATCTGTGAAATAAATCTCATGCTTTTTTTTCCACTTTTTTTTTTTTTTTAATTTTTCTTGCAGTTAGCTATTCTTTCCCATAAAAAACACAATTCCAAATATTACTTGTGTTGTTTTGTGCTTTCATTTAATCCATAGCCTGTCACGGTCTGATATTTCACATCAGAAAATGGTGCAGATTTTGAGAATCATATGTGCTCATTCATGTCCTTGTTCAGTTTTCTCTGGAAAAAAAATGAAGATTATAGTTAAATTAGGTCAGTAGTTTGACTGAAAATGCAGAAGAAATTATTGAAAATACCTTATTTCTTCAATCTTCAATTGTCAATCTTCAGGATTAAATCTACTGGTAGAAAAATGAGAGGAAAATAACAATTAGTGTTCATAATAGCATTTACAGAAAGTTTTGTATTCATGTAGTAAGTGCTAATTTTCCCTTCTTCACTGGTAAATGAAAAAAAATCCCAACATACTCATTATATCATACTATTGATCTGAAGGCAGCAACTTTCTCTGTACCTTTGAATAATTCTTTCTATCATATTAAGATATGTTGAAATTTTATTATTATATTATTTCAGCTCTTAGGAACAAGGACAGTCCCAAGGGTTCTTTCCAAATTCCATGCTAGCTATTTGTAGACATCACAGACTACAGCCTTTGTACTTGACCCTACATACAAAATAGGTTGACCGTCTAAGGACTTACCTGAAATATATTTGGTTTCAAGCCAGAGGACACATAACAATGTTTGAGTTGTATGAAGTCTGTAGTTTCAAGTTCTCTTCAGTCTCAAGTATTCAAAGCTGTGAATTAGACCCGTCTCATCAAATTTACAATACATTTGCTATTAAATAGGGAAATATTTCAGGACTCTAATCATTTTGCATGTTGCTGTTTAGTGTTTTTCAGAAGTTTTTTGAAATCAGGAAGATTAGAATTTTTTATTTTTTTTTTAAGAAGAAGGATATCAAGAAAGAAAACATTTCCCCAGAAATAATTTCCCAATTGAAAAAAAAAAGGTGGGAAAATTGCTTTACATCCACTGTAATTCATTCATTAGAATGAAAAGAGGACAAAGGTCTCTTCCTTCTACAATTAATTCACCTACAAGTAGGAGTCAAGAAGAAAAACAAATTATTTTCTGCTGTTTCTTAGTGCATATTTTTTAATTAAGACTAATATGAGGATGCATAGTTGCTTTAATTCCTGATCTGAGAGCATAGTCTCACCTGGAACAGAGAAAAACATTGAAATAAAAGCTCCATAACACTAACATTTGTGCTCCATATTCTGCTGATGTATAAAGTATACTAGATAGCTAATCTTAAAAGCTATCTAGATCAAAATAGTTTTTGTAAAGTTGTCCATGTAAGTTTGAAGGCCAGACCACATTTCTTAGCCCCAAAGGACAAGCTCTGAAGGGAACCTTCAGCAACTGACATTTTATCTTAGCAAGAAAATGGAAAGCACGGATAGAACTTTTTATTGTTTGGTTGATTTGTTTTAGTTTAGTTTAGTTTGTTTTTGGTTTTTTTTTGTCTGGTGTTTTTTGTCACTTTTGAATCAAATCCTTGATGATATTTAATTATTTGTTTAAAAGAATTTCCACTTCTTACATTTTTAATTAAAAGTTATAAAATACATTATTTACTCAGGAGATTAGATCAGAACCATTCCATCTTATTTACAACAAAGAGAGACAGTAATAAGTCCTTG
>JAOEGS010010034.1:0-18822 GCA_025447755.1 Corythornis vintsioides
CCACTGCACTACCTTCATCTAACCATCTACTTATATCCTCATAAAAGGCTATCAGATTAGACAAGCATGATTTCCCCAGCAGAGCTGCAGGAGGAAAATGTCACCAGCTGGCTGGAAAAACCACCAGAGGACGTGGCACAGGGAACCTCGGACCTTGTTTTGAAACTACCTTGTTAAATAATTAATTTCCTGGCAGCAGTGTCTCAGCAAGGCTTTGCATGGGGGTGCCAAAGAAGTGACCTTGTGTGACAAAGCAGCTGGGAAATGCCAGAAGAATTTCATCAATCAATCTTCTTAATGCACTACTGAAAAATGCAAACTTTACAAGGGGTGGCGATGATGCCAAGCCACCTTGTTTTACCTTAAAAAAGGCATCTTCACATGTTCCTTCAGGCAGAAAAACTCACGTGAAGAAGCAGTTCAGAGGAGTTTATGATGCATCTTGCAGGTGAGGTGCAGAGAGATGACACCTAGTACAAAAGAGCCAAGTAACTTAAAAGTGGTTTCTGCTCCCTTCTTTTGCCATAGCTAATGGATCATGGAGTTGTGAGGCAGCTGGAGGGTGCCAGGCAAAGCTGAAGAGAAATGTACAGGCAAGAAGTGAAGATCCAAGAGCCATCAGTGATGCTTGCATGAAAATTTTTCTTAGGGGTAGCAAAGACTGACTACAGAGCTGCCAGAGCAGCTGTCTGGCATTTTTCCACCTCCTCCTGCTCTTTTTAGACCTGTTGCAGCTTTTGTGTCATCCTAAATCATCAAAATACTAGTCTTAGAGTCCACAGAGTGCAGAGAAAGTAGGACCACCAGGAGAGCAATCAGCCCTGCCTGCCCAACCTCCTGTTTCCAAGCCTTGTAGCTGGACACAGCTGAAACCCTGGAGGGACTGGTATTTTCTGGGCTCTGTCTCTGTTCCCAAGTGGGTTTCCTCTGAGAATATTACAAAAATAAATCAGTTGGCATCAAATGGCAGGGGAGAATAGTGAATCCCTGCCCATCAAACGAGTCCTGGTGACCTTGCCTGCAACTGAAACTGTAGAAATAGGCTGAAGGAGGCAGAAAGTTGAATGCTGGGCTGAAGATCCAGTGTGTGCTGTAGAAAATTTGTGTCAGATACAGCTGAGCCGCCAGTAATTCTCTACAAACTGTTGTAAAACCAAATAGTTGATGTTTGTCAGTTAATTGGCAGAATGGGTTGATGGGGCACAGCAGCCACAGCCTCACTGCCAGCTGCAGGCAGGTAGGCATGGACACTTTCCTCAGGACTGTAGGGATTTCCCCCTCTTGCTAACAGAAGCAAATCAAGTCTGGGAAAACACAAGCTGAGGTTCCCTTGCAGGCTCTTCAATCGGGTTTCTGTCACCTGAGCTGCTCCAGGGGGTCTTTTCAAACAGTCACTCGCCCAGCCTGGGATTGGGGACCAGTGAACAGTGCTGAGCCACACTGGGGTTTGCCCTTTCCAGCTCCTGATGGCAAACAGCCACATTCCCACATTCAATCTTTTCATTTTCTCCTTCAGACAGTAATTGTTGTGCGTCCTGAGGATGCCTGGTGCTAAGACAGTAAGATAAATCCCAGCAGAGACAGGATGAATCCCTGTCTGTGGGCTCTCCTGGTGTCTGGTGGGCACAGTGGGTAAGGAGGCAGAGGCGTGTTACTGCAGCTTTACACAGGCTCCACGTGAGGTGTCAGTCCAATCAGGAGTTAATGCAGACTCTTTGCACAGATGGTGCTGTCACCATCCTCTGAAGATCTCACAGCCTATTTAAAAGTAAGATTTCTAGCACTGGGGTGGGAACTCAGCATCCCAAACTGGCTGCTGTGAGAGAACCCTGAAGACTCCTTTCTGAGCCAGGCTCAGGAGAAGCACCCAGGTTGGCAGAGGGGACCTCTCCACTCCCCCACTGAGGACCCAACAGCAGCAACCACAGATGGAGAGTCAAAGATGAAGGAGAAGTGGAGAGAAGGTCCAGCAACTGGCAAACAGAAAAGGGAAAGTGGTTGTTTCCACACCCTCACTACCCAAGAGGAGCCTGGAGTTGGTGGGGTCTTCTTGGGGCTGAGATTTTGTCAGTCTGGGTTTATTCTCCTCCATAGTGATCATCCTTTCTCCTGTTCAGCCACCCCCATGGATTTTCTGTGGCAGCATTGCTGATAACACACATTTATTTTGTAATCTGAGTGCATGGCCAATACAGACCTTGCTCCCCAGTGTTGTTCTCCTGCAATAACTGGGATCTAATCCCTGGAATATTCACCATTTCTCCCCACAGCCTTACTCGTACCATAAGGAGGAAGGACTGTGCCGTGCTCTAATCCAACAGTGTACATTGTATATGCCATAAATCTGTTGTATTTACCCCCATATTTGCAGTAAAATAAAGCTGTATCTTAGCATCTGGGCTGCCAGGCTTCAGTGTTCCTTCAGTGCTGTCACTGCAGGAGAAACACAACACCAACAATATACTATTATCACTACAAAGTGACAGGGCTGTAGCTGTGTCTGTGCTAATGTGCTGCACTGTATGATAATTACAAATGCTTTTCATACATAGACTTTTTTTTAAGAGAGAGAGAGAAGTCTGAAGAGACTCCAAACTGCATGAAAACCCTGTTCTCCAGGAGCTGTTCAGTAAATCATTTGGATGGCTAAATGGCACTTAGATGGCATGAGTGGACACCAGGTCCCCCACTGCAAACATGTGCCAGGGTGTGCAGATGGGTTTTTTTCCATCCCTTAGTATGTCAGGATAATATTCAGCAATATCTATTAGCCCTGAACATTTTGACATTGGTGTATCTCACTTTATACTTCAGCACCCTAAAATAGCAGCTCGAGGAGATTTCTTACATTCTCATATAGATTTAATACACAGTTCATAGAATCCCAGACCGGTTTGGGTGGGAAGGGACCTTTGAAGCTCATCTAGTGCAACCCCCCTGCAGGGAGCAGGGACATCTGCAACTAGAGCAGGGTGCTCAGAGCCCCCCCAACCTCACCTGGGACCAGCAACCACCTCTCTGAACAACATAATGATGCACTGGTTGATATTCAAGCTGTGGTACCAGGCTAACGTGAGTTTCTTCAGCGCAAGTGAGCCTGGCTTTGGTCTGAAGCAAAATAATGGTACCTCCATAGATTGAACACCTAGAAAATCAACAAATGCTGGTCCACATGGTCAGATGAGCCCAATTTATTTTTATCTTGGAACTGGAAGTTAGTTGGATGCCTGCAATGCACCTGACAAGGCAGCTCATTGAGTCTGGGATGCCATGGGCACCTTCACAAGTTTGAGTGTGAAGCCAAGTGTGAGCTTCTCCATCTAAGGCAGAAAGGACCTCCTGGAAAACAGCAGCTCAAAAACTTAGAGACCACTCTGAGCAGGTGAGGAAACAAAAGCTGCTAGTGCATGAAAAGATAATTTTGTCCAGTGCTTGTTAACACAGGGAGAAGTAAGAGCTAGGAAAGATTGCTGCCCTCCACATGCAAATGCTGACATCAGGTCTGGGCTGTGAGGTGCCAGTCTGATGACTGTGCTTGTCAGTGGGTACAGGAACTGGAGAAGGTTCTGAAAAGAGCCACAGAAATTAATTTGGTAGCAGGAGAAAATGCTCTATAGTGAATGATTTTTGAAAGCACAATCTGTTTAGATTGTAGAAAGGAAGAGTAAGAGGTGACTTGATTAATGTGCAAGTACCTTCAGGGGGAGAAAATACCAGGTAATATAAGGCTCTTTAATTTAATGAAGAAAGGAATAATAAGAGCTAATGGCTGGGAGCTGAAGGTGGAGAAATTCAGATTAAATAAGCCACAAGGTTTTAACAATGGAGGTGATTAAACACTGGCACAAAGTCCTGAGGCAAAGTGAGTGGCCCCTGTCTCCTGACAGCTTCTGTTCAGGCCAGGCTTGTTTTTTAGAAGACACGGTCTCCCCAAACATCAAGTATTTGCCTTTTTACAGTGGTAAAAATAAAAATAATGCCTCTCATAATGAGTCTGATCTCAACAGAGCAATGGGACGTTGTGCCTGACAGCTGCTGTGGAAAGTTGTTTTCCCACCTGGTTGTGCCAAGGGTGAAGAGATCTCTTCTGATGAAAGCTATTTTAATATCACATTTGGCTCCACAAAGCTTCTGGAGGTGGCTGAAGAGCTGGTGTCAAGGATCTCAGTTGGAGTGGTGCAGTTCAGCATCTGAGAGCTCTCAGCTGGCATCACTGCTCCCCCGTGCTGTTGGCACCTCATTTTCCATTCCCCCTGCAACTCAGACCTTCCCTCTGCGTTGAGAGATGCTGATGTCAGGACTTACAGAGAGATGTATCCTCTCCACCCAGAAGCTCTTGGCATCTGCAGATGGATCCTTGAATGAGATGATCCTGTCCCCTCCTAAGGTGTGTGAACCATCCCCAGCCCAGCAATACAACTGGACTGAGCTGTGCTATTCACACAAACTGGAGATGCAGCTTCAACTCCACTCATCATTTTCTTGGTGACTTCTTTTAATTCCATACCACTTAATGTTAAAATCATGTGCTATTAAAAAAAAATATAAAAAATAGGTGGCTTTTCTTGCCCAGGTTGGATGCAGGATGTTCCCTTTGCTGTTGTGCTGTGAGATTTTCAATGTGTTTCTGATATATTTAGCAACAAGGAGCAATGTTATTGTGACTCCCTTCACAGCACATTTATTCTGCTTGTGGTTGCTTGGCCAGCTTGAAAATACTTAACTACCCCTCCACTTATCTATAAACCCAGTTATGGAACCAAAGCAATGCCAGGAGATTAAGTGGTGACTTATTCACTCACTCTGGAGACTTTCCAGCCCCGTCTGGTTGAATTTCTGTGTGATCTGCTCTAGTTCTGCCATACTCTGGCAGAGCGGTTGGACTTGGTGATCTTCAGAGGTGTCTTCCAACCCCCACCATTCTATGATTCTCTGATAAATAATGAATAGTGGAAGAAAAATACCACTGTGAATAGTTCAAAAGCCATCAGTGGATAGAAAGATGTTCCCACGATAAGCACATTTGTAATAACAGAGAATATTTATCCACAACAAACTGTTTAATTTCTGAGAGAAAATGAAAGCTGGCATTCATGGAATAAGTGGCTAATCATGTGCCACTCCAGCTGCCTTAAGGAACTGCCAGTCCTTGCCCATTTCCATGGAAAGCCAGCAAGGTGTCAGAGTGTTTCATCACCAGAAACATTTAATTGCCATGGGCTGCTGGTGGCAGCAGAAAGGTCAGGGTAGCACACCTAGTATGAGAGATTTTAACCCAAACCGAGAGATTTTTAACCAAAACAGGTGTTTTCAGAGGCTAATTCCCACCTGCTCAAGTATTTGACCATTTCTGTTCCTGCCAACACACTGGGAAATGTGTTTTGTGTGTTTGTAAAAAAGAAATTATCTATTAAAATCTTACTCTTTTATCACTTCAAAGCATCATTGCCTGTTTCTCCACCTCCTTGGAAATCTAATTCCTCCTCCATCTCCATCTCACTCTCTTGTGTTCCTGCTATCAGGAGTATGTCATCTCTATACAGACTAGGTTTTGGTACTTGTTCTCCAGACTTAATTTCTTCTACTCCTTGGTGATACTGTATGGGTAAGCCAACAGTTCATTCCAATATTAAACAGATAAAAATAGAGGTACAAGAAAAGTGTGTTTTCCTCAGTGAACCTGTTTAAAGTTCTGATTTTCACAAGCCTGTTAGAAATAGGACAGAGATCTCTATATAAGTTTGGCTCAATTGCTAAATGATCTTTTGATGGAAAAATACAATTGTCAGGACATCCAGATTCACAAGCAATCTTATCAAGTGCTTTAGAGAAAGCTACAGCCATTCCTTTTGGGGATTAACTCTGATTTGTCACATTCATTCCTAATGACTTTGCACAAATCCAGCCTGAGCAGAACACACATTGTGGTTTTTCCTGGAGGATTTGGATTTCCATCCCATTATCACTATCTGGGAGATGTATGTGGAAATCCAAAAGTTGAGAGACACCTGCCCAGTGGATGCCACAAAATGTCAGCTGTAGGGTGTGGTGTCCCAGCTGGGGGATGCAGTGGGAGGACCCTGTTGTTGGATGGTTGGAGCTGCTCTGGGAGGACCAAGGAGAGAGACACAAAGGTGCAGACCTCATAAGGTCCATGTAGTGACTCTGACAGTGTTCTGTCTGTTGGCTCAAGATGAAATGGGAGAGAAGTCTTAGACATAAAGTCTTATTTATAATGGGGATTTTAAATAACAAGATCTCAACAGTAGAATTTCCTAAATCCTTGCAGCACTAAGTACACAACAGACAAAGCAGGAGTCTCAAGGCATAGATGATAAAAATGTGCATGGGATCAGGATCTGGAGCTGCTAGAAACTGAATAAATTTCTGGAATTGACAGAACATGCCCATTAGGGGCAGGTTCTCCCAAGGCCACCAGAGACCTTGGCTGGAGATGGCATTGAAGAACATAGTAAAAAAATCACTGGCTGAACCAATACCAAATATTTGCATTTATCTCTTTGAATGATCTATTATTATTATTATTATTATTATTATTGTTTTAAATTAAGATAACTGAATCTCCAGTTCACCTCAATAGGAAGGTATTGACTTAACAGGCCTTCTAGATACCTGTCAGAGAGCCAGAAATCAGTGGGACACTCACACTAGGGTGTAATTCACACAGTGCAACTGACACCAGTGAAGAGACACTGGGGAGATCTGGAAGGTCAATAAGGTGAAGAAGTGGCAGCAGTTCCTGTGGGCTGGAATTTCAAGCCTGGGTGGGTAGAAAGCACAGTGGGTGCAGGCTGTGGGCAGGCAACAGCTCCATGGTGGTTCACTGGTCATCAGCATTGACTCGTGGGGCTGAAAACATGGAAATAAAGGCAGATTCCAATTACCCCCATGGTGATTAGTGACTGACAGGGAGGGGTGAGGTGCTGAGGCTGTTTTCAGGCAGTGTAAGTGACACTTTCTTTGGAGAAGAGAAAAAAGGAGAAGCATTCTTTGATTTAGTATGGAGGAGTCCAGGAGACCTTGTTCAAGGTCTACCCATCAAAAAGCATCTCCATAAGAGTGGCTGTAACAGACTGAAGTTCAGTTCTCCATGGGAGGGGAGGGGGGGAAGCAGAAATCACTCTGATAAAGCTTAAAGAGAAACTACAAGAAAAAAAAAAATATTAAAAAATGAGGGGACTAGTTAAAAGGGAATTTAAAGGGAAGGACTAGAGGGTAAAATGATTGAAAGTGGTGGGGATACTTTTGAAAGACATCATGTTACAATCTATGGAATATTATTAGAAAACTTTAAATGGACAAAAATAATTCTGGCCATAGTTACAGAGCAGCATAAAAGAAGAGAGTAGAACTAAAAAGAAATGTTTCAAATGAGGAAAATAAACTCTGGCAAGTCAATGTAAAATCACATTAATATGGGTCAAAAATGTGTTTGAGAAAGAACTTGCTACAGACATAAAAACTAATGATAACTTTTTTTCAAGCATTAGAAGGTGAGTGTATGTCACAGTAGAGCTCATGGAAGATGAGAATTCAGTGGGAGAACTGTGAAAGAAAGGGCACAGCAGGAAAGTTCAGTAAACAGAAGAGTTTAGTAATGTTCCCACATGGGAAATTTTCATTACAAGGGATAAGTATAAGGAACTGGTTTATATTTTAGGCTTGAAAATAAAAATTGAATAATAAAAAAGCATCAAGACCAGATGGTACTTTCCAAAGAGCTGTGAAGGGATGAAAAAAAGTAAAATTCCAGTCTATTCACTGTGCTGGGAAATCTGTCACTTCAATCAACCTAGGCACCACAAATCAGAACGTGGAGAATTTATTTCCAATTTATTAAAAAGAGTGGAATGGGAAATCTAGAAAGCTGTAAAATAGGAAACCTGTTTTTTTACAAGGCAAGATGGAAGACTCTACAGTAAAGAACAAAATAAGCAGACACATAAGGCAGAACAAGATGTTATCTCATTGAAAAGTGGCCAGCAGATCCCTTCTGAATCCTAAAGGTGAGAGTAGGTGTGGTCTTGAGTACTTGAATTTCCAAAAAGTTTTCAATAGCAGTTCCCCAGTTGTCAGATAAAATGAAAGGTTTATATGGTGTAATGGCCACTTCAATGACATGGAAAAAAAATGCAGAAATAAAACCCAGCACAATGCTTGATTGTGCTAAAGGAAATGTTAGGAAACAAAGAAAGCATCAGGAGCAAGCAGAGAACAGCTTCCTGCCTGTATAAATCCATGGAATAGCCACATTTTGAATATAATGATATTCCTGCTGAAACTACCCCAGAAATCTTTTGGCAAACTAGAAGATCTTTAGATTTGGGCAAGAAGGATAACCAGAGATTTAGAATTACTTTCCTGGCAGGAGATTTTAGAAGGCTGCCACACATCAGCTTGGATGGTTGCACAGGGAAGAGAAAGATTCTGGTGGACAAAGGCCTATAAAATATTAAGTGACACAGAAGCAGTGAGTAGGGAACAGTTATTCCTATTGATTATTCCTATTTACCCAAACCACTGTAATCAGCATCACAAATTATCAGGCAAGAAGTTTAAAGCCAGCAAAGATCCCCTGATAATTTTTAATTACACTTCATAGAATCATTCCAGTTGGAAAAGACCTTTAAGATCATCAGGTCCAACAATTAACCCAGCCCTGCCAGGGCACCACTGAGCCCTGGCCCTCAGCACCACAGCTCCAGGGCTTGGAAACCCCTCCAGGGGTCACAGGGACTCCACCCCAGCCCTGGAAGGGAAGAAATTGTTCCTCAGCTCCAAACTAAACCTCCCCTGGGACAACTTGAGGCTGGTTCCTCTTGTCCTGTCCCTTGTTCCTTGGGAGCAGAGCCTGACACCCCCTGGCTTCAGCCTCCTGTCAGGAGCTGCCAGAGCCAGAAGGTCTCCCCTGAGCCTCCTTCTCTCCAGGCTGAATCACCCCAGGTCCCTCAGCTGCTCTTCCCCACACTCCTGCTCCAGACCCTTCCCCAGCTCCACTGCCCTTCTCTGGCCACACTCCAGCCACTCCATGTCCTTCTGGGAGTGAGGGGCCAAAACTGGCCCCAGGTCCAAAGATACAAAGAGGTTCAGAGAGCAGAGAAGCTGATTGGTGGGTAAGAAGGATGTTGTCATAAACACACTGATGCAAAATAGCAAAAAAATCCTTGAGCCACCCTCTGCTGGAAGCAGGGACTGGCACCATGGAAATGCCCCTCCGTGCCTGTCCTGTCTCTTCTCAGCACCCCGCGGAGACCATTGGCAGGAACAGGATGAATCTGAGCCAGGATGTCCCTTCTTCCATTCTTATTGCATCCTGTTGTGAGTTTGGCGACTTCCACCATATGGGGATTCTCAGTTGAGTATTTTTAACAGAAGCACTAATTACTGTAGTGGACGGTGGTGAATTAGAGTTTCTGACAACAAAGGTATCAGCTGATCCTTATTCTGGTTAGAGAACTAAAAATACAATCAGTCTTTTCAAAAACTGGGACACGTATTTGTCAACATATTTTTTAGAATTAAAAAATGCACTTTTAAAAATGTATGCTGGTGTTGCATCTGATTCCACAGTGACATGAGCCTATTTCTTGGTATGGAGGGATTTTTTTTTCCAGTTAATTCCATGTTTTAATGAGCTTATTGTGAATCACTGAACAAGCATCATTGGCACATGTTTCGTGGGTAGGACCAGCCCTTGACAGTGCCCTCACAGTCATTTGTCTTCCTCTTCATTCCTCACATTGTTTGTTGTCTTTGAAACTTCTTCTACCAGGGTGTTTGATCCTGGTGAGCACATGGTCAGGTCTGGTCAGGAAAAGGGACTCTTGGCATATTGTATCTTTTATTTTAAGAGCTTGTCACAATGAATTGAAAAGATTCTATATGGTAGGATATCAGAACCCCAGCAAACTCAAACCCACTTGAAATAATAAAGGATCATATTCTTCATGGTGAGTTAGTCATCTGTGGCTCTTGGAGGCATCTCAATCTCACTCAGTGAATTGTCTCTGACATTCCCAGCAGTCTGTTAGATTTAGATGGATGAAGCTCCTTAGTGGTGTAGGTGACCCAGCTTACAGATGTAATGAGGAAAGTGCCCTAACTGTGACGAGAGCATCTTGCAATTCCCTTTCTTCCTGCTGAATGTCTACGTTGGGCCTCCCCAGCTGCAAGACCCTCCACACTTTTTATTCTTGGAGATGAGAAATAAGGACTGTAAAGATCTGAGCTCAGTTATGACCAGTGCTGGGCCAGGAGGCTGGAGAGGCAGCAGCACGAAGAGTTGGGATGAAGGAAGATCTGGAAAGAGTAAATCTGGTGAGAGAACCATCCCTCTATGGGGACATGAACAGGCAGCTGCAGGTGCATCCAGGTGCTTGATGCTCAAGCCAGGTGGCCTGTGGAGATGACTTTCAACATCCCCATGAGGGTGATGTGAATTTTTCACACTCTCTGCCTACAAATACACACTTCTACATATATAATTTTGTCTCAGAACAGGGAAATCATCAGTCAGTGACCAGCACCTCAAATTCAGGGCCTGTTGTGACAGGACAAGGGATGATGGTTTCACTATAAAAAGGGGAGAGTGAGGCTGGAGAGAAGAAGACTTTCTTGATGCTGAGGGTGGTGAGATCCTGTCCTAGGCTGAGGCTCCAGGGAGACCTTCTGGGGCCTGTCAGAAAGATGAGGACAGACTTTTGAGCAGCGCCTGTTGGGACAGGGCAAGGGGATGGTTTCAAAGTAAAAGAGGGAGATTTAGACCAGAGAGAAGGAGAAATTGTTGCCTCTGAGGGTGGCAGAGCCTGTGCCAGGCTGCCCAGAGAGGTGGTGGCTGCCCCATCCCTGGCACCATCCCAGGGGAGGTTGGGGGGGCTCTGAGCACCCTGCTCTAGTTCAGATGTCCCTGCTCCCTGCAGGGGGTTGGACAAGATCACCTTGAAAGGTCCCTCCCAACCCAGTCTGTGTTTCTATAATTCTATGAAAAATAGAAAAAGAAGAGGCCTGGGAGTCTCCTTTCCCACAGGGTTGGTGACATCCCTCCTAGAAGTTTCCTCCACCCTCCTCTCTCCCTCCTGTCTCTGATGGAACTGGATCAGCCACCTCTGGACTGGGGAAACTCACCATTCCCAAAGTGGTGGGAGCAGCAGTTGTGCTGAGAGCCCCCCTGCCCCTTCCCCTTTGCAGCCTGGCTCTGCTCGGCTGTGGGGGAGCACCCGTGCTAAATTAAATCGGATTGAAATTTTCCCACTTTAGTAATTTAGATAAAAGTAACATTTTATTTGAGAGCAGCAGCAATTATACCCCGGGGTTTGGGATTAACATAATTAATACGTTCTCATCTCCAAGTGCGTCCATCCCCCCCCTCAAACCCCCTCCCTTCTGCTGCAATCAGAGCCTCATCTTCCAGTGATGCTACGTGGGTAGTGTCCCCCCAAAAGGTACAGGAGTCCTTCTGAGGGAGCGTTGGATGTCTTTAGGAAGGAGAATCTTGGGGGGAAGAAAAAAAAGAGAGAACGATATCACAATACATTAGTGTCTGTATCACATGAAAAGCCTGTCACTTCACCACCCAGGGAACTAATGAAGATCCCAATTATACAGCAATAAAATATACATACGCAGTACAGAGAGGCTTATACATTTTTAATTTTTTTTTCTTTTTTTTTTCCTTTTTTTTTTTTTTCAAAGCAGAAAGAAAATTCTAATTAGTGGATTCATTGTTTTGATATAAAAAGGTGATGCTGTTGCAGAAAGAATCCAGGAGCTGCACTTCATCCCCTGCACGGGCAGCATGCTCACCCTGCCAGCAGCTTCCTGCTCTCCTGGATGGTCCTGAGAGGAAGAATCCACTTTTTTTTTTTGGCAGTAACCTCAGCACGCTCTCCACAGCACACCAGAACCTCAGTGAGCCACCCCCTCTTGTGTCACCCTCTCCTCATTATAAGGAAGCCTTTCACTGCTTCAATCAGCCTTGCATGGCTAATGAAGATCTTCCCTTTCACAGGGAGGTCAGAGCAGTGAAGACCCAGGGGCTGGGGGGCTCTGTGCCCACCCTGCAAGGTGGCAGCAGGATGGCAGTGGGCACCTGGGTCACTGGATGCACCCTCCAGGTTGTGTTTCATCTCCCCTGTGGTTCTCAAAGCTGGAGGGCCAGTTGTGCTTGCCCAGTCCCACTCTGCATTCGACAGGGGAGACCCAGCCATCAGCTGCATGGCAATAGAAGAGTAGGATGGAGCTGCAGCAGCAAAACCAGCAGCTTCCAGCAAAAACCCCCTCCTTTCTCCTGGACCAGAGCCCTGGAGGTACTGGGGACTGGTGAATAGTTCCCCTCTTCAAAAACCCTCATGAAAGGGTATTTGGGGCCAACAGAAATGAAAACCCATCATTTCCCCCCATCCATTTACAGAAGAGCTGTGTTGTGTGACCACCCACTGGTGTTTCCCGTGGTGCTCCTGGGAACACAGTGAGCCTGTGTGGAGGAGCCACACACACTTGTCCTCCCTGTGGGCTCAGGTCCCAGCTGTGCTCCCACTGCCTCAACCCCCTGCTGCCCTCCAGTCCCACCCTCTGATGGCAACCACAGGGATGTGGGGGGAAAGGCACCCACCCAGCCACACCTGTGCACTATTCAGCACACCTGGATTGGCAGACCACCCCCCCCAGCTCTGCAGAGAGTATCCACAACACAGAGGGACTGTTCACAAGGGTTTGTAGTGACAGGACAAGGGACAATGGCTTTAAGCTAGAAAAGGGCAGATTTAGGTTAGACAGTAGGAAAAAACTCTTTAATCCGAGGGTGATAGACACTGGATGGGTTGCTCAGAGAGGTGGTGGCCCCATCCCTGGAGACGTCCAAGGCCAGGCTTGAGGAGGCTCTGAGCAGCCTGAGCTAGTTAGAGATGTCCCTGCTGAGTGCAGGGGGGTTGGACTGGATGAACTTTGGAGCTCCCTTCCAGCCCAATCCATTCCATGATTCTATGACTTCCTCACAGTTTAGCTGCACCTTCAAGAATTGCTTTTAAAATAAGATGCCCTGTGGTCCATAACATCTGTGGATCTGACTGTTGTCCACAGGAGTGATGAAACACACACCAGTGATGAAACACAACTGCCATCCCCCCAGCATTGCTCCAAACCAGGGGGTATTGGATCTCTCCACCAAAACCACCCTGAGAGCTTCAGCCTTGCAATATAGTTCCCTTAACTGCACCCAAAGGCATGATTGACCTATTTGAGATTCAGTTTCCAAAACAACAACAAAAAAGTATCTCTACAATGATCAATCTGAGACAGGAACTCGACTGGGAAAGTTTCAGACAAAAGGCTCAAGATCTGGCAAGGTTTTAAGCAACTCTGAACAATGTTTTTAAACGGAGCTGTCAGGCAATCTGAAGCGTAAAGCAGTTCTGCCAGCTCCTCTTGTAATAAAAATAAATGATCATTTGTTGCTTTCTGAACTCTAATATGCAGATGAGTGAATATATTAAACAATGTCTGATGTCCTAAACTCCGTCTTCATTTAAATTTTAAAGTCACTATTGTATGTTGGATAAATGTAAGGGGAAAATAAAATAAAATAAAATTACTGGTGATAGAATCATTCTGAAAAGTTTTCAAGAATGCCAAGAGCACAGAAATTGTTATTTTGACATTAATCAGTGAGTCGGCTCTGAACATATCAGAGCTGTGACAGACATGGGATCATTATCACCAGACTTGGCAGGAAATTTCCCCTACCATGAAACTGTTGGGGAGGAAAAAAAAAATCCTTCTTTTTTTTTTTTTCCAAAATATTTAAAACATATATGGTAACAATAGTGGTTGGAATTTGTTTGTGGAACCAACTGTGAGATAATGAAGATAAAATTGCAGGTAAATCCCACTTAGTCCTGGCCCAGAGGGTGCAGGTGCTGCAAGGATCCTGCTGGCTGTGCTCAGGATGGGTATGAGGAGCACACCCCGTGTCTACCAACAGTACACTGAATTTTCCTGCTCCTCCTGCTCCTCCACGCTCTGCTGAGCCTCTCTGCAGAAAGATAGATATGGTCACTTCTCTATTTAGCCTCCTGTAGTGATACAGGTACTTTAATGCTGCTTGAGCCCTAAGAATGAGAATTAAATGACTCAGATAAAGTAGACGGGGGCCTCTGTTTTAATTTTTTCTCCAAGTCACAAAGTTGATCTTGAAATCCCAGTATATACCTGACTGCCTTCCTAATTACTGTTATCTTGGCTCCTATGCCCATTTTAAATTGCGAGTTGAACTGGAATAAAAAGCAAAGAAAGTTTAATTAATTTGTTAATTAATTATTTCTCCCTCTTTTAATAAGAAGATAATATTCACAGAGACAAAACAGGGTCAGAGACAGATACTGTGGTTGCTTCACCACTGTGGTGCTGGTCCTCATTGCCAGTGGCTGCCCTGTGATCATGTGCCCTTTTATTTATTATAATTAGGAGCTTTTCTCCAGGTTGCCTGTCCCCAGTCCTTCCTCTACAAGAAGGAGCTGTTTGAGCCATGAAAATCACTCCTGAATTGGGTACATGGTGCCAATAGTGACAACCTCCTCCAGGTGCTGTGACGACAGGTCTAAAATCCACCCTGTCTTGTGCAACAGGATTTCCAGGGATTTAAGTCACCCCTTTGCAGAAATCAGTCCTGAAGCAGCAACATTTGGGGTGAGCTGGAGAGAAGACATTCCACCAGCAGGGCACTTCCACAACCTCAGGGCCATGACTCCAGCTTTCATTAGGAATGGATGCTGAAGAGATTCTGCCCAGCTTAGAAATCCCAACACCCTTGATTTACCAAGGGAGGCTGCGTAGCTGCACTGCAGCTAGGCAAGCTGTCTGGGGAGAGATTCAGAAGTCAAAATATTGGCAACACTGAGATCCAGGGGCTCAACATGGCAAATTTGGAAATAGAACTGGTTAATTTATTTATTTATTTTTTTCCATCCAGGTGAGACTTTTCGGTGTGTAGGGCAAATTCTGAGGCAACACAGTAAAAAATGAGATCAGTTTTTTTTCCTTGTGGTACTATCAATCCATTCTGCCTCTGTTTTGCTAAACACACCAGCACTACACGAGGAGACTCACAAAACTCAGCTGCTGTGCTGAGCATATCAAGGTAGTCTCAAAACAAGGTTGCTCAGGAAGAGTACATAAGGAATACTTTGGAGCTTTTTGTCCTAGCACGACCCTTCAGGGAAGAGCTGAAGATAACACAGAGAAGGCAGGGGCTGGGCTGAGGCCATGCTGAACAGGCTGGTCAGCTTGTACTTAGCCTTTTTGATGAGAAAGAACAGAAAAGCAGTGTCAGAGCAGCAGAAAAATTGTTCTTCAGGGGAGGAACGAGGTGAACTATCTGAGGAAATCCCAGGTGAGGATTTGGGATCGTGGCACAGCAGGTGTATGGGGGACCCTGCAGCAAGGGTGGAGTGGATAGGAAATAGTTCAGGGGGAACATATGGATCTGCATGGCTCAGGGTGAGAAAGGGTGGAGGAACCATGGAGAATTCCTGGCAGAACCCCCAGGAGGGTGGTGTTTGCTGAATGAACAAACTCCATTCCAGTTGAGATGGAGGGCTGGGTGGTTTGCAGCTGAATCATGATGAGACTGTGGTGTGGCTGGTTTGAGAGCTGTGATGGTTCTGGAAGCAGGGGTCAGGACCCACAGAGGACCAGCCTTCTGTGCTGTGGCACATCCCCCTTCAGACCCCACTGTGTCCCCCAGGACATGGCTTGAAGCAGGAAAAAACCTTTTCCAACACACAGCTGAGAGGAATTTCCTGTTCCTCTCCTCTCAAACTCTGTTTTTATCTACTTGGTTATTTTCCCCTGTTGTCTTTAGGGAAAATAAGCCCACTGTTCATCAGCTTTCTTCATGGTGACACAAGTTGGAGGCTGGTTGACCCTGGCAGCATTTCAGGCATTTCAGGAGGCTGGTTGACCCTGCAGCTCTGGGAGAGCCCAGACCCAGCCCTGTGGGTGATGATCAGTGTGTCTGGTCACATCACACCCCTAATTCCTGACTTCTCATAAACCCATCCCAGCCTCACATTTGCCTTCTCCAGAGTCACATCACAAACTGGTTCTTGTGTTATTCATTAACAAAGATATTAAATAACTTGAAATTCAGAACCATTTCCAGAGTGGCTTCCCTCCAGCCAGCCCTTGCAGCTTTGCCCTGACTTGTCTACATTCCTTTAACAAGAAAACCACTTTTTTATTCAAAGTTATCAGGTTATTCTTGTACCATCTGGCTTAATAAACCCATGTCAAGCCCTAACCTCTTTTCATTTATGCTACATCTTTAATTTTTCTCTGTCCAAATTGGCTCTAGCAGCTCAGGTACTGCAGGGATCCAACCACTCAGCTGATAGGTGCCTGCTCACTCCTTTTCTTTGCTCTGGGAACTCCCCTCCCTACACTTTGTTCCTCCTGTGCCACCCTCAGCTCAGCAGGTTTATTTGAAGCAGTTGTTACTGGACCTGCAGTTTGACATCCTGGTTATTTTTAAATGCCTGTGGCTGAGATTATTGGGCTCCCCCCAGCTCCAGTGCATTGAGATGTTCAAAAGTTGCTCCTCCAGGGCTGTGATCAGCTCTGTTTTCGTACCCTCACTCCCAGCAGCATCCTGCTGCATTCAACACTTTCTTCATTAGTGAAGACTGACACAAAATCCGTCTGTCACTTTGGAGTTATACCCAGAAGATCTTTAATCATCTCTCTTACTGATCAGCAAACCCCTGTCTCTCTTCTCTTTTTTTTCTTCATAACTCGAATGAGTCCTTCACAATTTGCTTCAATTCCGTTTTATCTCAGCTTGACTTTTACCAATTCACACTTCTTTTTTTTTCCTACGCTGCCTAAGTTTTGAGGTACACTTTTATTTGCTGCTCAGTTCTTTCTTCCTGCCTTTGGAGCTTCTCTGTTTGGTCCTAACAGGCTTTTGGACAAATTTATTCACTGTTTTAAACCCAATCCTGGAGATTTTTCCACTTGCTTTGGAAGCCCATGCCAGATACTCTGGCATATTTGGTTTCTACACAATCCCACTGATTCCTCACTGATGTCCCTGAGCTGCTCAGGACAGTCATCTTCATTCATTTGTCTTATTATCCTCTGCCCTTTGAAACCAAGACCTTTATTTGCAGATAATAAAGTGAACCCTCCATTCACCTGAGCTAAAATAATTCAAAATAAAGTGATTTATTAGTGACTGGCTCTGCTAGTCAAATCCAAATATAATGCTGCATCATCCCCTGTTGATAAAAGGGCTGAGGAGAAGCTGTGTTGCCTGCCATGGGCAGGAACACCTGAGGTGGTCCAGCCTGAAGAAGCACATTGTCAGCTGCATCTCACCTGCCAGAGTGAGATGCTGGCTCAGATGGAAGGTGCCCAACCTCTCTGCCTATGCTGCAACAGCTCGGTGTTGAGAGCAAGTAACATCATTTCCCTTTGGTGCTTTCCAAGAACCTGATTTAAGAGGCAGAGAAAGGACCAGCAGAGGTGGAAGGACCACAGAGGTGTATTTAATTTTTTCAGAAGTGCATATGACGCCATTTCAAGGGGCTCACTCTTTTTCTGCAAATAATAAAGAGTAGGAATATGTTCATTATTTTTCTACTTCCTAGAGAATGATCTAGAACAGGGCTGGACACCAGTGGAGCATTTTAGCAATGACAACAGAGTAAAAAAGCTCCTCTATTTATCAAACTGTTTAAACATCACTTGCAAGTGTCACAGCCAACCCCTGTCTTGTAAGAGTTTGTTTTTCCTGTGTGCCACCCCTGCATCTCCACAGCCAGCACCCACTGGTGCCACCACACTATTTACCCTAAAGCCAGTTTGAACTATTCCACCTTGATCAATTCGTCTCAGCTACTTACACCAACATCTCAGGAATACAAAACATCATTAGCCTCTTATCTCCAAATACACTTGTCTCAGGAATTTACCTGTGCTTTTTCTCTGTTTCTCTGGTGAGAAATTAATGTGTCTGTCAACAAGTGCCCTTCCATTAAACCTGCACATGTTTATTTTAAAATAAAGTAAGCTGCCACACTGAGCATAAAAAACATGCAGCGTTTTATGTGGAAATCTAAAAGAATATTATATTAAAATGAATATTTCTTTGCCTCTCTTCTGAATCTCAAGAGACTGTCTTCCAGGGAATTTCAGCTGGCAACTGCTTTCTTCTGCATTAATGTGCATCAAACCTTTTTGACTATAAAAGTTTCCTCATGTAATACACAACCTTTTAGAGAAGTTTGCCTTAAAATAAACAATAAAACAGTTCCTTGGCCCATCATCTCCTGTGGTAAAACCTGCAATTGGTCCACCAAGGTGTATCTAGAGAAAAGTGGCTGGGCACAGCACCCTGATCCTGAGCTGGTGGAGATCTCCAGTCCCAGAAGCAGCCTGATGGAGGGAGGACATTCCTGTGGGAGGGCACAGAGGAGGGTCTCACTGACCCCAGTGCCTCTTCTCATCCCCACTGTGGGTGAGCTGGCCACAGGTCCCAGGCTCTCAGCAAAATCCACCTGGATGGGGCAGTGTCATGAAGTTTGAAAGGGATCATCTACACTATTGAGCCCCACTCAGGCAGCCCCACACAGGGCTCTCCAGAGCTCTGGTTTCAGCCTTGCTGCACATGGAGCCAGCCTGGGGACAACCTGCACTGGAGGTGCAAATCATAGAATCAGAGAATGTTTAGGGCTGGAAGGAAGCTCCAAAGGGCATCTAGTGCAGCCCCCTGCAGGGAGCAGGGACACCCTCAACTAGCCCAGGCTG
>JAOEGS010010035.1:10945-22991 GCA_025447755.1 Corythornis vintsioides
TGCTGTGGCAGGGGGGTTGGACTAGATGATCTTCTAGGTCCCTTCCAACCCCTAATATCTATGAATCTATGAATATCCTCTTCTTGTGATGCACACATCTAAACTTGAAGTCTACTTTATGAACCTTAAAAACAGATTCTTAAATTCTTCAGTCAGACAGATGATCTTCAGGATTTTGCAGAGACGGGGCTCTGCTGGACTGGACCCTGTGCCAATTTGTCACGTGATAGGATCTTTTTGGAGAGCACCTACAGTCCCAGTAGTGTGTGGAAGTTATCACCCGGATGGGTAGGGACACATCCAAGATCACAGAGTTTATCAGTAAAAGAGATCCCAGGTTAATAGCACTGTAGCATCCTCTGAACAAACTTAAGGCTGTTGTTTTCCTGAGCTTTAGAACTGGTTTCAATTTTGATGTAGAGGCTACTTAATTTTAAAATTACTTTCCAAAGGGGACAGAAAAATAGCAATGCAAGAAACTGAGTATTTCCTGTAAACTGCCAGATGTATGCTTTGCATTTGGCTTTTATTTTGCCTATGTGCTGAGTTTTTCTGAGCTGGCAGGGGAACATACAAAACTCCAGCATTTTAATACCCTTGCTGCTGCAATGGATAATTTGGGAGGTAAATAACAGGGACATATATGGAGCAATATGAGCTCCAGTGACATAGTGACAGTGACAATGAATAACATTTGTGTATTTCCAGAAGAAAACGTATGGTATTAGTGGAACTTCTCTGTATTTTCTGGGTGTAAAGAAGGGCAGCAAATGGGTCTCTAAATCTAATTGGACTTTTGGTGCCTTTGAGACTATTGATCTAAAAGGACCATGGGATTTCTCTTTGGTTCTTTAAATAATTCTTTTCCCTTAAAAGAAAAAGAATTTA
Source organism: Corythornis vintsioides (assembly GCA_025447755.1). NCBI lineage: Eukaryota > Metazoa > Chordata > Aves > Coraciiformes > Alcedinidae > Corythornis > Corythornis vintsioides. The sequence goes on from JAOEGS010010035.1 coordinate 11,834, forward strand.
ACAAGAAGCCTTCAAAGGAAGATTGAATCCAAAAGAAAAAATTGCATAGATGAGAGGAATACAAGAACGGATGCTAAAACTTCCCCAAAACTGCTTTGTATTGTAGGACGGTGCAGGGTAGGGGGTGTGGGTGTCTTTTTCCTATGGAAAAAAAAAAAAAAAAGTTTTTGCACAGTTGGGGATTTAGGATGTGGTAATGACAGGGGAATATCGCACTTGTGTGGGCTGAGGAAGTGACAAGCCAAGTAACATAGCTTTCTTTTCTTCAGTAACCATGTGATGTGGATGAACAAAGGAAGAGTTTTCTTCTTGCTGCAGAACTAATTTTCAATAGGTGAGTCTAATCACTTTTCAGCATGACATCCTGGCCATCAGCAAGCTCCTGGCTCATCAGACTCCAAGGCCACACTAAGGTTACTCCAAGCTGATGGAAATCAAGTCACGTACAAGGTTAAATGCAAAATTGTATTAGAGTACTGGGATTACTGTGTCTCCTAGTAGGACAGTGTGCTCTTTAACAGGATCCTGCTGGATTGTAAATTTGTAGCTGAATTACAGTGCCACAGCCTCTTCCCTTGTACTGTTTACCTGATCGAAAGGTGCAGCATGGGCATGGGATGCAGCTCAGAACATCTACTTGTAGCCAACACATGAAAGCAATTAGCAGGAGGATTAACTTAGCTTGATGTACGAAGGAGGGAGTACAAAGTGAGAGCCACTTGCATGTGTCCCTCATACTTAGAATCATAAAATGTTTAGGGCTGGCAGGGACCTCCAAAGGTCATCTGGTCCAGCCCCCCTGCAGTGAGCAGGGACATCCTTGACTAGACCAGGCTGCTCAGAGCCTTGTCCAACCTCACCTGGAATATCTCCAGAGATGGTGCCCCAACAACCTCCCTGGGGAGCCTATTCCACTGATCCACCACCCTCAAGGTAAAGAACTTCTTCCTGGTATCCAGTGTACATCTACTCTTCTCTAATTTAAACCCATTACCCCTTGTCCTTTCACTACAGGCCATTGTAAACAGTCCCTCTCTAGCCTTTCTGTAGACCCCCTTCAGGTACTGGAAGGTGGCTATGAGATCTCCCCGGAGTCTTCTCTTCTCCAGGCTGAACAACCCCAGCCCCTTCAGCCTGTCCTCATAAGAGAGATGTTTCAGCTCTCTGATCATCTTTGTTGCCCTCCTCTGGACCCGTTCCATCAGGTCCATGTCTTTCCTGTGTTGAGGGCTCCAGAACTGGATGCAATACTCCAGGTGAGGTCTCAACAGAGCAGAGTAGAAGGGCAGAATCACCTCTCTCAATCTGCTGGCCACACTTCTCTTTACACATTGGCCAAAGGAGAGTCCAAGAGGCTGAAACAGGATGATGTCTTAGTTCTGTGAGCAGCTGTTTCACTTTTCTTTGGTTTTGATCTGAGGACTGGTCTTCAAAAGGGACATGGCAGTGAAGTTGATTCCTAAGCAGCTGCTTTTCTCAGTCCTGCCTTAAATAGCAGCCTACACATTTGGAATGCTGCATGCATGAGAAATCACAGGCCCACTTCTTTCCTTCTCATATATTTCATTTGCTTGTAGCTTTTTTGAAAGGCTTTATCAGGACTGATTCCTGACCTACTTTATTTCACATGTGTAGACCTAGAAGGATTGGAGCAGTTACTGCTCATTCTCTTCTGGAAAGTAAAGCTGGCAAGAATATTTTTTGCTTTCATCTTAGAAAAAAAAAGAATGATATTCATGTCCTAAGGCAAGGTCATCATTTATCTTCACTTCAGGTAATGTGAAAAAGCACACCTGTTAGAGCTTTTGCTTTGAATATTAACTGCCAGTCCTTCACTGCAATAAAATATGCTGCATCCTTATATTTTCAGGATGTTTTGAGTCCAACATGGATACCTCAAGCTCTTGGTGCCTTTCCATATTCATTCTTGAACATTCATCCTTGTCCATCGGGTGGTCACTCTTCACTACTGTTCATTTCTATTAGTGGTTTAGAGGTTTTCTAATGTCTTTAAAAACCAACAACAACCAAAACCACAAAACAAAACAAAAACCCAAAGAAACGCTAAGACACCAAACCAAAAACAACCCCAAAACAACTGACCAAAAAAACCCAAAGAGCAAGTATGCACAGCTGAGAATGTAAATTGACCCTTGCTGCTGTGAAATAATACCATGATTCATTAAAAAAAACCCAAAATTATATTCAACTTAGTATTGCCACTAGAGCAGTGGTAAAAACTGACCTCCTAGAATATATATTGCATAATTTTTAGATTTCTAATATTTACTATATCAAAAACTTCTTCACTTTCAGTACACAGGAGAGAATGAACATTTTATAGTGCTATTACTTAAGGAGGACACAGACTATAGAGCACTGCAGAAACTGTAAATTATTTGCCAGAGTCCTCTGCTACAAAACCAAAGTTATATTATTCTTTAAAAATTCATTTGCAATGCTAATGCTACAATCTGTGGTATATTTACATTATGGAAGATCCTTATGGTTGCTAAATGCTTTGACTGGGAGTGGAAGATTTTTTATGTTAGATAAAGTACTTTTGCAAACTTATTTATCTCTTATTTTTCTGGGCTCTTGTGATACTTGATCATTTTGTGAATGGAGTCATTAGTAAGGATGATGCTATGGCATTTAGCCAGCTAGTTGCTTTTAGCAGGAGAAATGTTTGTGTAGTTCAGTCTGACCATTGGTCCTTGCCTTGACTGTGCTGCTTCAGGAAGTGGTTGTGCAAGGACTGTACTCCTGGACTTTTTTGATATGTTCTGTGCTGATTGGCAACAGAAAAGCTCAGTGGTTAATTTTACCAGATGTTATACATGAGGAATTTCCATCTTGCACATTTGTTTTTCTTAGAATAGAAACATCTTGAACTTTTAGTATTATTACAGAAGTTATCTGTTTATATTCCAGTGAGCAATGTTGGTACTGTGCCTGAGATCACATGAAAATGCCTCTGCCTTTACATCCCCATCAACTTTATCCTTTACAATATATGCTCTTATATCTTTGCCTACTTCTCATGTGCCACACTGGAGTGTTTGGGTGGAGAGTATATTATCTAACAACTGCAACAGAAATATGTGTTAAGACATTAAAAAATGTCTAGTTATTGCAAGAATCCAGTTTGAGAGAAAGCAAAAGACCTTATCTTTTGGTTGTTATTCTTCAACAACCTGGGGTACATAAAGAAGAGTGTGACCAGCAGGTCGAGGGAGGTTCTCTTCCCCCTCTACTCTGCAGTAGTGAGACCACATCTGGAGTATTGCATCCAGTTCTGGGTTCCCCAGTTCAAGAGGGACAGGGAAATTCTAGATAGAGCCCAACAGAGAGCTACAAAGATGATGAAGGGACTGGAACATCTCTCTTATGAAGAAATGCTGAGAGCCCTGGGCCTTTTTAGTCTGGAGAAGATTGAGAAGGGATCTTATTAATGTTTACAAGTATCTGCAGAGTGGGTGTCAAGTAAAAAGGGGCGAATCTTCTTTTCTGTTGTGCAGGTTTTCAGACCAGTGGTCCGGAGCACGTGAATGTTGTTGTAAGTTAGAGATGAGCCCTTTAATCACATTAGATCAATGTTATGCTGTTGCATATACCTGTTTTCTAACTAATGTGTGTGTTTGGTTTCTTACATACCCTATGGTACTATGATCCATAGACTCCTCTGTGTATGAAATATAATTCAGCAGAAGGTGAAGGAATCTCAAAACAGAATCCTGGCCACTACGCTGGGATGTGGCTTCCTTTCCTAGTATGCAGTTCACCCTATTCCACCTCCAGTACTGCCTGACTCAGACAATGAAGCTATCCCTAGCTTCACATTTTAAAAAATCTTTTTACTCATCATTCAACAATATACATCAGTGTGACTTAGTTGTCTCTGCAGATTGTTGACAGGTAGTCAGACATCATTCTGTTTTATAAATTAGTTCCTATTCCATTTTAGGTCAGCCCATCTACCCAGGCTGGGGGAATTGCTTTGCAGTAGCTCTGAGCTCCTGTAAAAGTCACTGTCATAAAACTTCAAGAGGATGAGAACTTAGTTCTTTCTTGGATAAAATTCGTGTCATCGTATTTATAGGAAATTTGAATAGTCATCTATTTTTCAAATCATCAGGCAAAAAAAAAACCAAACCCCAACAGTATTTGTCCTTTAATTCTGTGTATATTCATGTGCTATCCTTGTTGAACACCTGTTAGTTAAAAATAAGGCTAAAGCTTGATGCCTTCAAGGGTCCCTGTTTTCTCTTCTGGAAAAATTTACAATTGTGTAGCCTACCCACTAGACCATTGGAACAGCAATGGTATTCCTTAATTGAATCTTTCTTCACACACTGCCTTGATAATATCTAGTAGTCCTGTAGCATTGTTGTATTAGAACTGTTTGTTTTTGTGTTGTTTTGTTTTGGTTTTTTTTTGCTACCATTCTTGTCTGGATCTAGTTCTTCACATTTCACAGGCAACTATGAAATGGTAAACCTGTCATCAAAACTGCTGCTTGATATATAGAATCATTATAGAATGGTTTGTGTTGGAAAAGACTTTTAAAGCTCATCTATTCCAACCCCTCCTACAATGATGGGGGATATCTAGATCAGGTTGCTCAAAACCTGTCCAACTAGACCTTGAATCTTTCCAGAGATGGAATATTGACCACTTCTCTGGGAAACTTGTGCCAGTGTTTCACCATGCTCAGTATAAAAAAAAAAAATTCTTTCTTATATCTAGTCTGAATCTCCCCACTTTTAGTTAGAAACATCACCCTCTGTCCTGTGTCAAGAAGCCCTGCCAAATAGTCTGTCCCCATGTTCCTTATGAGCCCCCTTTATCTACTGAAAGGCTGCAATAAGGTCTCCCTGAGCAACTGATAATGAAGGTTGCTCTGACCCAGGTGGAGGACCTTGCATTTGGCCTTGTTAAACCTCTTGAGATTCACACAAACCCACTTCTGGAGCTTGTCCAGGACCCTCTAGATGGCATCCCATCAACCACATCATTCAGTTTAGTGTCATCTGTAAACTTACTTAGGTTGTATTCAATCTGTCTGTCACTGATGAAGGTATTTGGCAGCACTAGTCCCAATATAGACACCTGAGGGACATCACTTGTTAGGGATCTCCAGCTGGACATTCAACCACATTCACTGTTCCCCTTTGGATGTGACCTACAATGAATTCATTAACCACAAAACAGTCCACCCATCAAATCTGTCTTTCCAGTTTAGAAAGATATTGTTGGGAACTATGTCAAAGGCCTTACAGAAGTCCAGGTAGACAACATCCATAGCTCTACACCTGTCCACTAATGCAGTCGCTCCATCACAGAAGGCTACCTGATCCACAGATGGATTTGCCTGTGGTGAAGTCAAATTGGCTGTTTTGAGTCACCTCCCCATCCTCAATGTGACTTATCAGAGTTTCTAGGAGGATCTGATCCATGACCTTCCCAGACATAGAGGTGAGGCTGACAGGTTGGAATTTCCCAGGATGCTTCTTTCTATCTTTTTTAAAAACAGATGCAGTGTTTCCCTTCTTTCCAGCCACCAGGGGCTTCACCTGACTGCCAGGACTTAGCAAATATCATGGACAGTGGCTTGGCCACTACATCACCCATTCCCTCAAGACTCTGGAATACATCTTGCCAGGTCCCACAGACTTAGAGATATTCAGGTTCTTCAGGTGGTCAAGCGCCTGATCTTCTCTTATAGTGGGAGGGATTTTGCCCTCCTGTCCCCCATATTGCATTTCATCTGCTCAGGAGGTGTGAGAAGAGAGATTGCCAGGGAAGACTGAGACAAATAAGTTTTTGAGTATCTCAGCCTTCTCCTTGTCTGTGGTTACCACCAGGGGCTTCTTCCTGTTGTGGAGGGTGGTTAGGGCTCTGGGCACCATTTCACTTGGCTTTTTTGACTCCTCCTTCCCATCAGTCCCTTGGCATGTATTGCGGCTCAAAGCAAAGTGTCACCATTTTACACTGCAAGAACAGACAACACCACAATCTGGATCCAGACACAAGCCTGGACCTTCTTGGCACTCAACAGCTGAGTACAGGGCTAAAGGAACAGTAGAGGAGATCAAAAGCATAACAAGATAATGGAAATATTGACCAGTGGCCTTCTGTAATTGAAAAAACAGTAGTAATTTTCTTTCCCAGAAAGAAAATGTATTTTTTTCCCAGATCAGAAAATGTATTTTTTTTCCCAGATCAGAAGTAGCAGTAACAGAATCATAGAATCACAAGAATTCTCTCTATGTATCTTACATAGATCTATATTCCATAGAAAATTTTTATTGACCTTTGGACATGTATTCTGATGTCATGCTTTCAGAAGACTTTTTGTTATGTCAGAGGTGTGATATTTGATATTTTCTTCATATGAAGAAAACTTAAGATGGTGTGTTCTGATGCCACAGTGTAAATTTAGGGTTTAAATTTTGTTATATACAGCACATGTTTCTATTTTCTCAAGTGTTTGGTTTTTTTTTTAATAATGATGAAACAGTTTGTTTCATTTAGAATGAAACTTCTCTATCCAGTGTTTGTAGCCTGCAAATTGCACTACTGTGTTAGGATGAGAGCCAGAAAGTGCGATGACTAAGGAACACATGAGCAATTCATTTCTAACAGTGATGCTGCTTCAAATGTAGAATTGCTTAATTGGAGTGAATTCAGTTTGCTTATGATAAACTAAGAACCTGGGACTTTTTTTTTTGTGGGATTTGAGTTCTACATTAGGTAATTCACATGTTTTTCTGAAAATTGAGGTCTAGGTGAGTCAGTCCTTCTCATTATTAGGGTTCACTAGGGGTTTTTTTTTAAGCTAGAAAACAGATTGATCAGTTTTGGTAGCTGAAGAGCAGGATTAATGGCCTTTACTCTCCAGGATTAATGTCTCATGAGTAGTTTAAGTTTGAAGATGCTGTCACGAAGTCTACATTATGATTAAAGCTATCACTAATTGAAAGCCAGGTCAATCTCAAAAAGATTTTCCAATATAATACATCATGCTGCCAACATCCTTTTCTTGCAGGTCATTCATACTTGTCAGTATAGTATCTGTTGAAATGAATAGCAGTCCTTTGTGTAATTTTAAAGATGTGGTACTTCCATCTTTTTAGAGAGGGTAGCAAGAGTAGAAAGAAGTGCTTATCTGACCGAGTTTCTTTTTTAATTAGTGTTTTCATTACTGTGGGCAGTGGGGCACACTGCCTGGTAAGAACTTAGGGACAGTAAAGTGCCCAGTGTTGACATATATAATGAAAAGACCTTCTCCCTGCCAAAATAAGGGTGAAAAATCAGTCAGCTTTCCTCAGAGAGACAGACAGGATATACTTTTTTTCTTTTTTTTTCCGCTCTCTTCTGTTATTTTCTTTCTTTTTTGCCTTGTCACACTAAACAACTGTGTTTTTATGCCTCTTTTTAAGTTGTTTCTGTTGACTATTCAGCACAATTTCTATTAAAAAAAAAAATAGAATTTAAGGATCTATTCAGGGCTTGAACCTTAGGCCATTTCAACTAGCATGTCCATTCTTGTAGCATTTTTTTTTCATCAGTAGTCTAACTAAACTTGTGTATTTTATAGTTGGGTTAAATTTCTGTTACCCTAATCTAGTGCCATCATCTGTCCTCCTTCATCTCTAGGGTTCAGATCTGCACATTGACTCAACGGTGCCAGGAGACAATAAATGATTATTTTATTCATGAGAGACCAATACCTGAGAATAGTTTCCCTCACTGTTTGAAATGGGTGGAGTCCTTTCTGCAGCAGTATCTGTCTCTTAAGGGCATGTCCAGGACTTTTCTACCAGCTTACTTAAAGTAAGTTGTATAATTTGAAGCAGGAATCCTGAGGCCTGGCCATCCATTCCAGGACTTAAAATAGGTGTAAGGGAAAGACTTCAAAACAAGAAGACTGTTGCACATTTGGCTGCATATTAGTATCAAACATAGTGGGTACAAAACCAGTGTGAAAGCAGTGACCCTTAAATGCAGAGCAAAACTGATGATTAACTTAGATAAACTCAAGAAAAAGATGCTTATAGGACTTGTGTATCAATATGTGATACTCTATGTTCTCTTTCTGTTACTGGAACGCTGAGGGTGCTGTCTTGGTTTGTCTGTTTGTGTAAGAAAGTTAATCTATCATTGACAGTGTCTTTTTTTTTTCTTCTCAAAGTGGCAAAATCAGCAGGCATTGTATCCTTAGTGCATGGTTATCTCGGTGAATCTTCTGCAATGACAAACTGGTGGTAGAACCAACACTGTCAGTGAGGCTTACAGGGCTTTTGGAGCCTGGTGCAGAAATCTTGTGTGCACGCAAAGTCACTAGACTTGCTGTGCATTCACTGTCCACTAAGTAGGTTTTTCACAGTTGCTGTTAGGCTATTTTGTCCTGGGCTGCTTTCACATGATGGGTCTATGAATGACATGATCTATGACTGAAAATAGCACAGACAAATTTATTAACTCTTATATCCCAAAGCATGTAGGCTGACTGAAAAAGCTCAATAGTTGCTGGAGCTTTGAAGCTCCCATCCCAGGTATTGCATACAAAATGGCAAATCTCTAAAAATACACAAAGTAGTTGTTTTTCTCTTTACATTGCTCTTGGAGTTGATCAGAAATTTGTCCCATTCTTCTAATCTTTCTCAGAGGAGAATCCAAGTTCTCCCTTCAGTGTACCCATAAAACAAACATCAGACTGTCTTTTATGTTTGTGTGTTGTTTTTGCAGGATTTTAGACACCTTATAAATGTACAACTTGCAATGCTTGTTGGTTTTGCTAACAGTACTTCCACAAGCTCTATGTGTACCTGTTTATTTCCTTATCTGGTTTTCGAAGTAATACTCGGGTCTGTCAGCAAATCTTTCTGCATTTTTGCAGAAAGCCAATTAACCCCTCTGCACCTCTTGAGAAGCAGACAGAAATTATTTGCTAATGCTTACTCGAGTGCAACCATTTTACCCCTGTATCTTAAAATAGCATTTAAAAACTCCTATAGTTAATAGCTTCCTTAGAAAGAAACCTTCCTCTAATCAAAATAGCTTTATTAAGGCTTTACAAAGGCATGTGCCTGGACCCCTAAAAAGATATTTTTCCCCTGGATACACCACCTTACAGTTAATGAATCCCTTGGATATTTTGGGATGGGAAAGCTAAGCAGGTTCGTGTTCTAAAACGGCTCTCTGTAGATCTAGTTAAACATGGTATTTATGTCCTTATCCTTTCAAGAACACTGATTTCAGTGGAGACTTTCACTTAGGTTTTTAATTGGAATAGGTTCCTATGTAATTTAAAGGCCTTGTCACAACTTCAGTTTATTTTTTATAAATAATTTAATATATGATCATACTTGCATATTGTATGTATGTCCTACTCCTATGTATCCAGTGTGAAAAGATAACCTATTTTTCCATGTTTTCAGTTAACGAAATGGCAATAAAATCATACTTCCTAAGTTGGGCGTTCAGAGATACACACCTGCAGCTAAATAAAGGGGTCTTAAGGATTTGAGTTAATTTCCAGTACTTTTTTTCTTCAAATATTTGCCAGGATTTTCTTAAACCACAAAACAAAAATCTCTGTATTATTTTCCCTTTTCTCATTTTTTCCTCAAAATCTAAAATCATAGTTTGTTAACTGAAGCTATACAAGGGAAGCTGTGCTAGGAGAGGAAAAGACAGAAAGCATCCGAAGATGATTAAACTTTGCTGAAACCATCTCTGGTAACTTGGTGTCATGGTTCAGGGTCAGGGCAACCCCCAGACCGATAACAGACGCTCTCTTTTAACACTCCTCCCTCCCCAAAGGGGGAGAGAAAACGAATAAGGGAGAGAGACTTAGTGATTAGAAAAAGGAAACTAGAACAATTTAATGAAAAATGAAAATGAAATATATACAAATATGTACAATGCCGGTACTGAACCCAGAACCCCTGATGGTAATTATGTCACCGTCACCGATGCTGTGGAGGAGCTGGACTCTGGCACTGGGTCTTGGGAGCAAAAAAAAACCAAGAGAGCCAAAGCAAAAGAGAGAGAACAAAAGTGAGAAAGAGCAAGACCTTAATTAACATTCAACATGGGGCTTGAACCCACGACCCTGGGATTAAGGGTCTCATACTTTACTGACTGAGCTAACTGCCAGATCTCTACGTTTTGTATACTGGATATGACATGTATAGGATGGAATACCTCATTGGTCAGTTTGGGGTCACCTGTCCTGTCCGCTCCTCCCCGCAGGTGTGGTCTTTCACTTTTCTGCACCCCTCAGTGCAATACACAAATTCTAGCAGGGGCCTTGGTGTGCATTCCATCCCTGGTAGCAACTCTAAACATGAGGTGTTATCACTGCTAGAAGAGGACACTGTCTGCAAAACATGCTGCTAACTCCAGAAAGCACAGCCAGTTAGAAAACTTGAGCTGAAAAAGTAAAATCACTGAACAGAATTTGCTCAGTTTTCATTCAAACCAGGACACTTGGCTTGGTTACCAGCTCTTAACCCCGAGCATTCCAGAATTTGTGCTGGTGTTTCATTCAGTTGGGTGTTTTACAAAGCAGGGAATATGGGGTTTGGTTTATTTTTTTCAATCTTTCTTTTGATAGTTTAAGTGAACTGATAATTTATGCATCTGCCTAGTTGAAGTATGTCACTACTGAAAGGGCTTCAGACATCCTAACCCCACATCTGCAAATGATTGAATGTCTACATTGTCTCCATTGAACATTTTTCATGACAAGGAAATAGGCCTAGCAAATTAACAACAGGCCAGTTGCATTAAATAGAGACTATTTCATGTTACTCTCCTTATTTGCTTAATCTGTCTGTTCACTAGCTAGCAAGCAAAACTGTGTGATACCACTTTAATACTTTCAGAGTATGCTGTGGAGATGCTCAGAAATTTAAGAATTGTTTTTTAGCATGCAGGAATCTTTATAATTAAGTTAGAGGAAGTATTAGACTGCTGCTAGGCCTATGTGAGATATTCCCAGCAGTATAACAAAAATCTTGTTTACTGCTGAACCTAAAGCAGTTAACCTTTACAAGAAGCAGAGATTAATCAGGCAAAACAAAATAAAGAAGAAAAGCACAAGTATGATGATATGCATCTGCAAAATGAGGTTGTTAGATCAATA